>JAHKKF010520914.1:10224-82082 GCA_019740295.1 Labeo calbasu | reverse complement strand
GTGTGAACTCACAGTAAGACATTACAGTGGCTGTAGCATTTCTTTCATAAAGAAATGGCCAAATATTAAAAAGATTAAGTGGACATTTGAATTCAGTGTTGTTTAGTCAATATTAAACAAGTATTAGATTGTGCAGTAAAGTGTAAAAACAATTGTTAGGCCATTGGCGCCCTCTGCAGGCCTTTGTTATATAATGATGCATACTGTATGTTAGCTCTGTTGTTCATAAAGCATTTTGCATTTTAACAGTTTTGTTCAATGAAACCATATGATTATTTGTTTTTTGGGGGTCTTTTTTGGGCTTTTTTGTGCCTTTAATGGACAGGACACTAGAGAGATGACAGGAAAGTACTGGGCAGAGAGAGGGGAGCAGGATCGGCAAAGGACCTCGAGATGGAATTCGAACTCGGGTCGCCGCTAGCACAGTTGTGATATATTTCGACACACTAACTACAAGGCTATTGGCATGGGCGGCATTTGACTCTTGAGTCAGGGAGGGCAAGAAAAAAAAAGGGGGGCGGGGGGGATTCGGGCCAATTTGCACCTCATAGTTCAGATGCGGGTCTTCGGGCCTGTTTTAGGCTTCTTCTTATTTTTATATTTTAGACATCCACCAATTATGGTGATGGAAAAAAAATCCGCGCTGGTGGAAACAACACGAGACTTTATTTTGCTTTCACTTTCTAGACCGGCTCAGAAGGCGTTTAGTGTCTCAGTCAGCGAGCGCACCTTCAGCGCAGCTGGAACAGTTCCGCGTTCAAGCGCACGCAATAGGCTAAAGCCGCAAAGCACCGGCAAAAGTTATTACATGAATGTGTCGGGGGGAAATAGTAAGGAGATGTTTGAATTATTCATTAATAAACTAGTGTTTTCTGAGTCAATGTCGCAAGGATGAAGTTGCCAATCCTGACTCGCCATCTCCTCTTTGGATGCGCCTTTAGAGAGAAATGCATCTTTACAGATTACATAATAAAAGAGTTTTTGTATTCAATTTGCTTTATTTCGTTAACTTATAATTTAAAGCTTTCTATAGATATATGTATCATGTCTGTGAGGTATATATTCGCTGAGTATTCGTCATTTTTGTGAAGCACTCCTGTTGAGACCACAGAAAGCGCATCCTGTTTGTTTTCTTTAATTTATAGAACCGTTTGCAAAGTTTTTGATATTATGAGCGCACACAAATAAAAGTAGACCCTTTACAGTCTGGAATGATGCATTATTCTTACTTTTATCAGCAAAAATGACGGAATATTTAAAAAGGTTTCCACTGAAAAAAAATGCAAGTGATCGCGCTGGCGCATCCATATTCTGCAAAGCGGTTTTAGTTTGCACTCTCCGCACAAATGACTGGAAATGCGCCTAATAGCACACATTTATCTAGGTTTAACGTTTAAACTAACATTGTTTTATACTTGAACTGTTTTATATCTGATGGGGATTGCCCACTGAATATTGGTTAATACGTTATTGACCGCTGCAGAACTCCTGTCAGGGAGTCAGAGTCATTATATTGAGTTTGGCCGTTTATTGTGCAAGATTTGACACAAGTTAGTGCATTTGAGGTAGTTTCTGAAATAAATAAAACAACAGAAATAAATACTTATTGTATAAATACAACCAATGCCTCAACATATCACAATCTCTATAATAAACAACTTTGTAAAGTGCACTGATAAATAAAATATTAATGAGAAATATATCCGTGAGAATAACAATCTACGTAGTGCAATGAAGATTACAAACGATGAAATATAATTATATATAGGAAGGAGACTGCATCATTAATATATGCGTTAGTAATAATGATCGTTAAAAGGTATTATCACCCTGAAAATGTTACATGTAAATGTAATAAAGTTGTAAACATGAACAAGGCACATCACGATGCTAACGGGCTAATCCGCTCGTTAAACAGGATCAAATTACACCCAGAAAGATCGCTAAACATTAATAACATCATAAACACCGTCAAGGTTAACACAATTGTGATACACCGTAACAATCTAAGTGATTAACAATATACAAAGTAACTTACGCTGTGGAGCTCTTTCTCTTGCACATAAACGCTGCACCTGAGGGAAAGCATGCGATATGACTGCTGCCCTGAAGTATCTTTGTGAACAGACAATTATGTTAAGACCGTACATGCTATGAACACTGCACTTCGTTATTTACGCAAGTCATTGCTAACATGACGCAGATCGCAAGTTTCTTACTCAAAGGGGTCATCGGATGCCCATTTTCCAAAAGTTGATATGATTCTTTAGGGTCTTAATGAAAAGTCTCTAATATACTTTGATTAAAAATTCTCAATGGTTTTGTAAAACGACACCCTTTTTACCTTGTCAAAATGAGCTCAGAAAAAATCATGTCATTTTAAGGGGCTGTTCCTTTAAATGCAAATGAGCTCTGCTCACCCTGCCCTTCTCTTCTCTCTGCGAAAAGACGGTCTTGTTTACATTAGCCACATTGCTAAACTTCCTAATTACCACGTTATAAGGAAAGGCGATCGCAAAGATTCATAAAAAAACCCTTATACTCACTTTTGCTGTAAGCGAAGCTGGATCATGAATGATTCGCGCGAACATAGACAGATGTATGTAGATCGGGAGGCGCATTCCATTCACAAACAAACGTAATCCACTGCATCTTCAGCGGCTCAGATGTCGGGAGTAAATGACGACCACTATGTTCATTATTACATCCAGGAACACAACACCTCAATCGCTCAATCTGAGATATTCTTATCTAACTTACATCCCTGCTCTGGCATCAAAACAAAGAGGGCGGACTGTGACGGCTGATTCGAGGTAAATGTCTCCCATGGCTATTAGTATCGACTGATTACTTGTTTTTGATACTTTATTTGAACTAATTATTATTTGAGGCTATTGTTCGCTTAGGTCTATTTGTATTACCACCAAAAAAAAATTATAATTAGATTACTTGATTAATTTCTACTCGATTAATCCTCATCGATTGCCAAAATAATTAGTGACAGCTCTAAATAAAAGCATGCTCTGCAACGGACTGTACTGGCTCATTACACATTGTGATTGTTGACCGTCAGAATATCCTTGGTAAGACCGTCAAAATGACATTCCACATTCATTGCTGAGTTGGTCCTCTTAAGAAAACCTACACAAATCAAATAAAGGAACAAAAGAACAACAAAAGATAATGTTGATTATATGACAAACTGCTCTAGCCTTCCATTGACAGATAAAGAATAAAAAATGTTTATTATTTCTGTAATGAACTCAAACTGCACACAACATTCTATATTTCAAAATGCATTTGATCAACTGAACTATGTGACAAGTTAATTAATGCTGGCATTGGGAAAGTTTCATTCTGCAGAAGACAGCCCTGTCATATACTTTGGGTATATAATTTATTGATATAACACCAGAAGTCATGATAGAAAAACCTATACTGATCAAGTTGGCCCTAGCTGGTAATGCCGCAAGTAAATAAATTAAACCTTCAAACAATTCTGAGTAATGGGCATCATTTGTGCTGACTGTGGGGGTTTGGGGAGCTGAAAAGAAAAACCAGAGAGGGACACCCTGCAGCCTGACAGGAAATGATTTTAATAACAAAGTTATCATTTCTTGTGGGAGTGTCATTTTGAGTTGTTATCTCAAAACGCAAACACAGCCACAAACACAGGATCGGCTTTCTGTGAAAACATGAGTGCAGTAGACTGAACATGAGGATGTTCGTCACATCATTGTCAGCAGGCATCTGTGAGCCTGTGCATGTGTGTTTGTTCTTCTTCTGCAGAAGCTCATTATTGCTTTGATTCATAATTTGGAGGTAGTACAAAGCAGTTTTAGTGGTGATGTAAATTCACTGCAGGGTTACCACTTTCCACACCATGACACACACCTCCAAACCACGACAAAAATAACCAAAACCAACATTATGATGGACAAAAAAAATGAATAAAATAAAAAAAATCTTATTCTAACATAAAGCAACCGTACAAAAAATATAGTGCTGATAACATTGGTCTAAGAGAGGAGGTTATCAGTCAACTATGCTTTCAGTTATTTATTATTCATATCTAGCCTTTGGTAAAAATAGCACTAAAGTTAACATACAAAATGTGAAAATGCACAGCCTTTTTTAAGATGTGCAACTTGGTCATTTTGCGAGTATGAGCAAGACAGCCTTAGAGTCTCGGAGAAAAGAACAGTACTACAAATGTACCATATTTTAATAAACATAAAATGGATGGTGTTACTCAAACCTAATCTAAAACAATATATATATACATATCTGATTTGTAAATAAACCCTTTGCTCTGTCAGACATTAATAGACACTTTTTCTTTCATTTGCATATTCCGTTCAAAAGCTTGTCCTGTTTTTACTTGAAAGCGCATTGTCGTCTGTAACTAATGCTGGCAAGGAACCTGTTTCCTCTGTAAATCAGTGCTGTATCCATTGCTCTGGTGAAGTCTCAACAGTATCTTTTATTCTGTTTAGAAATTGCTTTTAGCGCTCATATCATTAACAGTAAAAATCAACATCAAATTTAAGTTGTATTTACCAGTTTACGATGATTTTCACTGGTGACTGTTAATGCTAGACCCTGGGCACATCATACAAGAAAGCGTCTTTGTGGGAGGATCCATCTAGCAAGTTGAAGAAGATGCTAACCACATAAAAACAACCAGCATCACAAACCATTGCAATCTGGCTTACAAAAGCATTTGCATTTGTGCGTAGTTGACTTGCTTTTCTACTGGTTTGATGCATGGGGGAGTATACAAGTTGCTCAATAACAAGCCATTTCATCACTGCATGGTGTAATCTCCATCAACTTCCCACAGTACACAAAGACACCATTAATCTCAGGACAGATGACACTATGTATAGAAACTGACCATATTTGTTACCTTCTGTCTTTATCCACTATATGAAAGAACACTCAAAAGGCCGATGGAAAACAGCTCACTGATGTTAATGTTGCTGGCGCACAACATGTTTGAGCTGATATTTGAGCCAAAAGGGATGTCAGCAAAGCTCTTTATGTACAATTGTTTTCACAGCTGGCTAACAAAGCAACAAAGAAACAACTGAAAAGGGATGCTAAACATAAAAAAGGAGTAAATTAATTAAACTTGTTTATGATTCATCTCAAGGTGTGTTCATATTTGGCAAATTTGATTCAATTAAAATGAACTCTGGTGTGATTGCTCTGTTAGTGTAAATTGCTATTAGCTGGTAAAAACTGCCATGTACACACATTCAAAATATATGCCATAAATGATGTCCAATCAGGTTGTGACTGTACCCTTATGCATTTTGTATCTTTAGGTTCAGTGTTAAAAAATGACAGTGTGAACGCTAAGCGAAGCAGGACTAAATGTAGCATTTACTTTTTTTTATTTGGGACCAAAAGAGAACCGAAATACAAGTGTAAACATGTTAAAACGGCTTGAAAATAAACTAGAATAAAGCTTTCCTTTTTTCTTTATGCATGAATAAACAAACAAATAAATAAATGTTTCATGAGAGATGCACAAAAAATAAAACTAAATAAATAAATTAAAATCTCAAAGACCAAGATATGTGAGACAACACTGAGATCTAGGCAATCACTGACAAGAAGGGGGGAAAATGGTGGCAGACAGTGCATGTCTTTAGCCCAGGGCAACAAGGAAACAGATGAACACCAAATACTCTGGAAAACATAAAATCCCATAGCAACAAACTCAGCTGATCCAAAACAGGCCCCTAACAACACTGAACTGTCAAGAAAACTTACTAATAAAGAATGCAAAGTATTTCGTCCTGATAAATTCGGTCACTGCCTAATTGACTTTAGTAAGTATGAAAATACTACTGCATGCAGACAGATAAAATTAAATACTATGATTACACTTCTTCAGAAGTAGTTATCTTTGGCAACCCAAGAAAACTTGGCTGAGAAGTAGCAGAGTAGACATTTAAAATACGTGGAAAGAAAGGAAGACTGAGATAAAACCAACATGACTCGAGTCTAATGTCATCACTTCCTGTCTGACAGCAAGGAAGGAAGTTTTAGAAAAAATCTGAAATTAACCCTAAACAAAATCTGCAACAATCTATGGAGAAATTAATTTCTTGAAGTTTCTGCACTAGTGTCTGACCAAACACAATGCTTATCCAGCTAGCTAAAAGGAGACTTACAACAGACTTATATTGTTAGTAAACATTGTTAATTATAGTTACAACAGACCAAGCCTGACCCAAACTATAACCGTAAGCTTGATACATTCTAGAACGTTTTATGTAGTATTATTTTGATACATTTTGTTCAGGACATATAATGAAAAAATGTACAAACGCTGTTACTCTGTACAAAATAAAACAAGTGAACTAGACTAACAACAGCACTCTCATCTCTCGTTTGGAAATAACAGGAAAGGTGTGTAGAGTCTTTCATTTCGCTAACTCTCACAAACACTGCGCACTCATCAACGCACTCCTGAAACCAATAATGCAAACAGGACAGAAACGTATAATTTTAATTTATTTATTATCGGTCTCCACTCCTGATTACTCCACTCGAATTCACTCGTTAAGTTAGCTAGCTGGGCTGTCTTTGACAGCTAGCTAGAACATTTATTGTATTCTTCTGAAATATCCCACTCCAAGTCATTATGAAAACTCTCCACCACACTGTCAATTATAAATGCTGTTATGTGAAGAAACCTCGAATTCCACGTGTTTAACTGTAAAAGTTGAGTATTTTTAGTGTTTAGTTTCACTTCCGCACTCACGCTCAGTCTCTCTGTTCACCCCTCCCATACTAACCTAGCTCACTTCAGCTAAAGCACAATCCGATTAACCGTCACTTTTTCCAGAAGTAAAGCAAAACCATCTTACCTTTGGTGTCGCTTAAGCAGTATAACAGCATCAAGAGTTTAAACAAAACCATATCGAGTAAATTCATCGCTCGCACATTGACACCGAGGCTGGTTTGGCTGTTAGTTTTGCGGGTCTTAAAGGCGCAGTCGCCCTCAGTGAGCGTTCGTGTATGTGTGTTGTGTGTGTATGTGTGACGGCTGCTGCTGTGCGGCCTCGGCTCCGTGCTTGTCTCTAACGGCCTGACGTCAGGCGCAGGCAGAGGGGAAAGCCACGCCCACTCCTTCTCACATCCACAATACTGAAAAGCATAGGATGTCTAAATGAACGCTATTGTATTGAGACTTAATGGACTATATTAAATTAGATTACAATATAACAGCTTTTAAAAAAATGTAGTTAACACTGATTCATCGAGATCCTTTCTCATGCCAAATACTTAGTACTTAATCATTTTTAGTACAGTTTGAATGTCAATAAATAAATAGATAAACGAATAAATACATAAATACGAATTGCCATTCTGATTTATCTATGGATCTTGTCATGAAGACAGTAGTTTTCGTTCTTTGCTTTACACTGATTCTGAAAACCAAAACAATTTGCAATTTTTATTTTTCTCACCCACAGCTAAATGAAAGCTTCCTCGACTTTCTAAATGCAGACATTCCATGTACAAATTGTTTGTTTATATAGTCAATTATAATATAAATAGACTGACCTATTCCCTAACACTAACAGCAACGTTTTAGCACTTTTAGAATAAAAATACGTCCTTTACACATCGCTTTTATAAACGAGAACGTCCCTAAATTGAGGTTTGTCACATTTAACTAATTTTATAAATTTATATAGACCAAACACGTTCACGTTATGTAGGGGGCAAATAATGATGAACAATATCTAAGTCAAGGTTGCCACCGTGCGGTGGATAGAAACATTACTGTTGTGGAATATACTGAGTGATGTTTAGGAAAGATGTACAATCAATCAAAAGGTGAACGTTTATTAATATGCAATTAAAAATATTTAATTATTATTTATTCAACTTAATAATAAATGTTATTTTATTTAACATATTAATAAATGTTAATTTCCAACCTATTTGGGGTTCATTTTAAGTATAAAAAAAGTAATTTTTAAACATTAGTTGAGTTAAAACTACCCAGAAGGTTAGGTTAAACATTTAACCCAACCAGTAGTCAAAACAACCCAGTCGCTGGGTTTGTCCATATTTTTGAAAGAAGAAATTCTACAAATGAAGTTTATTTGCAAAAACAGCTAACTCAAAAAATCATGTTTTTATTGTGTTTTCTTGTGTTAATTAGCTGTATTTAATTATTAGTTATTAGTTATTTTTACTTTATAGCAAAATAACCCAGCTGCAGTTTGATTGAGACTAACTGGAATGCACAATGAAAAAACATGATTTTTTTAAATTGTTAAAAACGACGATCTGTTTTTGCAAATGAACTCTTCTATGTATATGTATGTATGTATTTATTTATTTATTTTCATTTTAAGTTTTTTGACACAATATACAAAATAATGGATACGAACAAAACAACGATAATAACAACATTAAATAGTTAAAATAAAAAAACTGGGATAACATAAGCAAAATATATCCTTATAAAGCTTCAAATAGAACATCTGCGTAAAGTTACAGAGAGGTATGCAGACTTGAAGAAATCCAGAAAGGGCTGCCACACAGTTTAAATAAGGCGATGTAAATGTGACTTTTAGAAATCGTATGATAGTAAAAATGATAGTTCACGTAAAATAACATTATTTACTGTTCTGTCATTATTTACTCACCCCCGTGTTGTTGCAAACCTATTTGACTTTCTTTCTTAAGTAGACTACCAAAAAGATGTTAGGCAGACTGACAGTCTCATTCTCCTTTCAGTTTTCTCAGACTGTTAGTCTAACGGTCTGCCTGGCATCTCCTTTCGGGTTCACGTAAGAAAAAGTCATGCAGATTTGGAACAAAAAAACGGTGAGTAAACGATGACATAATTCTTATGTTTGGGTGAACTATCCCTTTAAGTCGCTAGTAAAATGACACATACAGTCAGCGGTTGTGTATAGTCGGATCGGTAAATAAGTGTCTATGAAGGGGTGACGTCAGAGGTGGAGATGTCATGGCGTCGTCGGAGCTGAGACTGGAGCTTGCCATCTAGTTAAAGGTTGTCGTCGATGCGTTCAGCGAAATGGAGAAGAATGCAAACCCTCATCGAGACGCAGGAGGAAGTGTCCTGTGCACCGCTATCCCCGCAGAGCCCGCGGATATCAAAACAGTCGGCGGAATGAAAGATGTCTGCGAGAAGAGAGAGACTTTGAGTACTTGTGCAAGTGCTAGCGGTGCTAATGCTACACCCTGCACACAGACATCAGATGCTGCTGAGACAGTAAGCAAGAGCGGACAACCGAGCGTTTTACCAGAGACACTGTCGCCCGATGCAGCGGATCAGCTGAGCAACGGGATGGGCTACGAACCGTCGATGACCGCCGCTGGGAATAAGGAGGGTGGCACCTCAAAGTTAGTAAACAACCTCACGGGAGATCAACCCGACATCAATAACGTGCAAGCGGACGGTTTGGATGGAGCGACGCAAGAAGCGACGAAGCTGGCCAAGTCTGCTTTTTTGAGTTCAGACAAAGCAAAATCTGCGAGCTCAAATTCAAACGATCACACCGTTTCAGAGGGTCCTCCGAGTGGGAGTGAGCCCAGCATCGCAGGAGAGTCCCGTAGCTTTGATTCACTAGAGTCCTTCTCCAATCTGAACTCCTGCCCGAGTTCAGACCTCAACAGCGAGGGACTGGAGGACAAGGGACTGGCTTTGGCTGTTCAAGGTGAATACGGGGCTGAGGGAACGAAAATCCCCTGTCCTAAAGACAGGGTGACCGGTCAGTCGTTGTACCACATCAAGTGGATAAAGTGGAAGGAGGAGAACACGCCTATCATCACACAGAATGAAAACGGGCCGTGTCCGCTGCTGGCTATTATGAATGTCCTGCTATTGTCATGGAAGGTAAATAAGATGAGAGTCTACTCGTTTGACAGCTCCCAACACCTGTCAAGTTATAGTTGTGCAATAGCTGGGTTTCGCCCGGTGCTCTAATTGTCCTTTGAAACATTTTTCTGTTGTGTTTGTATACTTGGTAAGCGCAGTAGTTATCAGTTGTCACTGCCCATACAGGCGCATTACGACATTGATCATTTATTAAAAAGTTTTACACAAAGACACAAACAGCACTTTTGAGATATTTGTGACCTTGGACCACAAAAACAGTCATAATGTTTAATTTTTGAAATTGAGAAAAGCTGAATAAATAAGCTTTCCATTGATGTGTGATTTGTTAGGATAGGACAATATTTGGCCGTAATACACCTATTTGAAAATCTGGAATCTGAGGGTGAAAAAAAAAAGGTCTAAATATTGAGAAAATCGCCTTTAAAGTTATCCAAAATTAAGTTCATAGCAATGCATATTACTAATCAAAAATTAAGTTTTGATATATTTAAGATAGGAAATTTACAAAATATCTTCATGGAACTGAGTACTTAATATCCTAATAATTTTGGCACAAAAGTAAAATCAATCATTGCTACAGATATGCCCATGCTACTTACGACTGGTTTTGTGGTCCAGGATCACATTTAATTAAAACATGATCACGCAGTTGACAAAGTAACTGATTATAGAAATTATAATAATATATTTATTTTATGTAGCGATTACACCAGACGACAGAAGTACAACTTCTGCTGATGAAAAAATGTCTAAACAAGCAGCATGAGTGATGAAACAAAATGCAACTTTTAGTGTAAAAAAAAAAAAAAGGAATGCATTTTTTTAAATCATTTTTTCTGAATTCACACAGTTGTTTCACACTAGTTGTTTCTGTGAATGTGACTTATTTAATTATTGTACAACTATGGTCCATAATTGGCTAAACAAATGTGGAAACAAAATGTGACGCATCTTTTTCCTCTTATTTGACAGTGTTTTGTAATAGTATGGGCAGTGAAAACTATTGAGTAAATTAGGATTGACTTGAAATTCGGTCTTCATCCTTCAGATTTGTTTTTCTTTTTCCATGTTTTTAAATAACATCCCCTTTGACATGTATTTGTAGAGCCATACCAGTATTTTGGTTTGGTTCGAAGTCATTTTACAGACACACCAATAACTTCTGGCTTTCAGCCCTGGACTCATTTGCATTATAAAGATGACATTTAATTATTGGCTTTGACAGTGAGTTGGCAGGCACATGAGGCGCTATTTCAGGGCTCAGTCTTTCATCTAGAAAAAAAAGGCACTATGTTTTTCAGCTGTGACTGCTTTAAAAGCCACTGGCATCTGAAGATGATAGCCACGTTCAGGCTGTTTTTAAGATGCTTTTTTTTCTTTTGGATAAAATCTCTACTCAAAGTGCATTTATGCTGATACAGCAGCCTATTTAAATACCATAACCCTTATGTATATGTATTACATAACATCGTCAAATGAAGAGGGGTCTCATATATGGCCATACACAATTTGTAATTTAAACTGGTTTTAAAATGATTTTTCTCTGGTTCTTGCACAGGTCAAGCTGCCACCAATGATGGAGATAATAACAGCAGAGCAGCTGATGGAATATTTAGGTGAGTGTTTTATTTGCATTATAAATGTGGACTGCAAACATGGATTTGTTGATTTGACACAGCATCTGTCCAGTGGAGGGATCAGGGTAGATGTTTTAGTTTTTATGTAATCTGAAGAGCTAATAAAAAAGACAGAGATGCAAAGGATGATGGGCTCGCTGACAGCACCATAATGGGAAAAACTACGCTTGAGCGTTTCTGGCTACTTGTACCCGCAGCTTCATGTCACTAATTGCTAGTTCGTTCCCAAAAAGAAAATTTAAATTTATCCAGCATAGGGCATGAAATTACAGTAAGAACCATGCAAAAGCATGTCATCCTAATTATAGGATTGTGTAGCGTAATTTCAACATATGCTCTTTGGTTAGACATTTTCTCCATGTACCTCCATGAAAATCTAAATGGCTTTAGAAAGTGTTTGAGAAGAAGTCAGTCTGTAAATCAAGTTAGACGCTTGTGAGTTCGATAAACAGCCTGATAAACATCAGAGAATGTGAAAATGTGATATGTCTTCAGGATGCTGATGGACAGCACCAGATCAGGGAAATACCCAGGGGCTTGTCCTCTTGCAACGTCACAGAATCCAGATCCCTATTTCCACTGTGGCATGTTGACCTGGAACACTGAAGTGTTGCATTACTGCAGTTTGACAGTTGCCTGGTCCTCAGTTTCTCACGTTGCATTAACTTTTTTAGCTAGTTTAAAATGTTTTAAATAATTTAAAAGCATCTGTCTGCTAGTCCTAAATACCATTGATGAAATGTAAAAGCAGCTTGTTAAAGGAAAAAAATCACAAGAAAGCACACCAGCTGTTGAAAGCTATAATAAAAGTTAGTCACAACCTGAAAGCGTATGATTGGATTTGAATGTTGTGACACCTTATGATGAGTGTTTTAGCTGTAAGCAGTTTTATTTTGCCTCACACACTCTAGAAATGCCAAGTATAAGATGTATATAGATATCAGCTCTAGAAGTGTTATTCATATGTGCAGTGGTTTCTCTTAACACTCCTTAAAGACTTTAACAAACACATTAAGTCATTTAGCAGATGCTTTTATCCAAAGTGGAACGCCACAAGAGATTCATAAAATGCAGAATCTTTACTGGATTCAGATTGTTTTGTTTGGAATCTTCCTGGAAAGTACAGACGTTAGGAACTTTGTAAGCTTGTGCCTTGTTCGAACTCATAAAGTTCAGTGGTTGTGACCGCAAAGGATGTAGTCTCCAAATGTCATTCCTCACATGGGTGTGGTCACTATGGTGTATATTTTCAGTTTTAAAACTTTTGCAAAGTAAAACTTTTTTTTTCCACCCAGAATGAGAGTATTTATCAACCATGTGTGTTTGTATGGCAGATAGTTATTTTATATAACTTTGGAAAGCCTAATCATGTTGTTAATTTTTTAATTGATTTATATAATGTATGTAATAATAATAATTCCCATTGCTCTCTCATTTTATTGGCTATTCTCTCAGGAATGGGGTTGAAGTAGAATCATTTTGAATCTGTATCATATAAAATTATATATTTACTGGATATAAAATGATTATATTTCAGCCTCATTCCTGACTGAACATGCAATAAAATGGCAAAGCATAATGTGTAATATGATATAAGTGACAAGAGTACAGCAGCTTCAGGTGGGAAATACTACCTCCCGTAGCTTGCGGTAACTGTGAGGTCAGTTTGGCTTGGAAAACTTGACTACGCTGAACATGCTTGTGGCCGTTCAACACACCCCATTCTCAGCTGTCTGCCTAGAGACCACTTTAAAGTATTCCTCTTATTGCTGAGCTGTTGTAAGGACGTCCATCCATGTGATCTAAAGCATGCCTGACATATAGGACACAGAAATCCCCTAGATACAGTCCGTGTCAGATGAAGAGTGTGCCAGCTGGGCACTTTTTACATTTACTGTTGCTCGTTTGACCTATTGAATGTTTCTTTTAAGGTCCTCCCATCAAAGCTTTGAGCTGCATTTATTCAGCAGGCTATATTCATATCCGCTCGCTTATGCTCTATGAGACATCCCATGGTTAGCTACACAGGCATCTCTGTAAATTGCTTTTCCCTTCCCTAGGTGCAGTAAGCTGTTTAACTCCATTAGGCAGCATCTATCTCTCTGCTGTACTTTACAGCACTGTTAGTGTTTCATTTCCAGGCAAAGTCAGTGGCCCATGAACAAACTCTGCCAACTCCACAGTCTTTTCTGATTTGATCAAGATGTGCATTTCAGTTACTGTTCATTTACTGTGGGATTATATAGTATGTATCCCAGTTACCCAAGCTGTTCTTTTACACTTATTAAAGTTTGATGCAATAAATTCATACAAAAGTGTAAAATATTTTATTAGCAGCAAAACAATTTGGCCAGAGCCTAATGACTGATTTGTGTCATTAAATGTGTTTGGCTCCCTGAATAAATTGTTCATCATTCAAACAATAAAAAACACATCTTTATTCCAAATCGGTAAGACTTTACTTACTTGTGGAACATAAAAGAAGCATTTTGAAAGAATAGCACTGGTTGTTCTTTTCCATGCAGTTACTGTAAACGGAGAATGAGACTTTCCAGATTCCAAAAGTATGGACAATCACCATAAAAGTGTCATTAAAGTTGGCATATTACTTGTGTGTTATATTCCAAGTCTTCTGATGTTACCTTTGTGAGGCAAACAGACCCAAATCGAAGTCATTATTCTTTAAAAGTCTGCTGTAACGCATTCATAATCTTTTTCTGTTGTTCTTTTGAGTCAGATTTTTAGTATTATTAGGAAATAAAGACAAATTTCAGTCTGTTACAGTCATGTGCCTTCATAAGACTTGGAATATTACACATGCGTTCTTATGGACCGCTTTTATGATTTATTATAGCAGTTTGTTTAAGCTTAAAAACTTCCATGAAAAAGTCTTCATTTGTTTGAACTATTTCCTTAAAGGTGTCATCAGATGCCCATTTTCCACGAGTATATACGATTCTTTAGGGTCTTAATGAAAAGTCTATAACATGCTTTGGTTAAAATTTCTCAACGGTAGTGTAAAACTACACCCTTTTACTTTGTCAAAAACAGCTCTGTTCAGGACAAGCTGTTTTGGCGCATGTTCCTTTAAATGCTAATGGTAAATGGACTTCCATACGGTTTTTGCTTTAAATCTTGAAATTATACAATCTAATTCAAATCAAAACAACTGCTCATGCAACCTGTGTGTAGCACTTCTGTCTGTTCAAAATAAATGGTACTGAACTCATCAAACCGTGACCCCGAAACCGAGGTACGTACCGAATCGTAATTTCTGTGTACCATTACATCCCTAATTGACTGAGTAAAAGATCAGCTGGAGAGGAACTGAAAAAGAGATGAAGAGGCGGGAGTTGGAACGGAGGGTTTTTGCTGAGCAGAAATAAGTGAAAGTGGCCCAAATGAACCTGCCTGTGCTGGGCTGCATTCTTGGCACCAATCAGAGGAAGCGGGAGTCTGAGGGAGCGGGCCGAAAATAAAACCGCCGAGCTTCACGCTTCTCTCTCACACGTTCGTGCTTTGTCAGAGCAGAAACATCTAGGCTTCCTCTGGCATTCTGAACTCATTTGTTTTGAACTATGGCAGTTGCGACCATATAATTCAGTATCGCTGAATTATTAGTACAATGACAAGTCACTGGAAAGCTTTGAAAAGTGACGGGTATGTGGGAATCAATAGCAATAGACTGCTCTGTAATGGAGTGGATTATTTACTGTGATTTGGCCTTGATTTAATGGTCAGTACAGCCGAGCAGTGCTCTACCTAGAGCTGTATGTGTGTTCAGAATGTTAATGAGACGGATGACAGGTGGTTCAGTATTAGAGCAAAACCCAGGGTCAAATATTCTCATGTCTGCCAGCATGCCGGCAGCCATCGATGCCCCCTGTCTCTGCTCCAGCCCCCTTCACTGAACTGCGGGAGAGTTAGTTCGGACAGGACAATAAAAAAAGAGGACAATGGTAAACTTGCTTGGAGGTCAAACTAAATATTGAATTGAATTCTGAAACTAATTGGACTTTAAGATAAAGACTGTAGCTCAAATACATAAAAAAACCTTTATAAACAGACATATAAACAAACTTTGTGAAAGGCTTGTTCAACCTCGTAGGCCCTAAAACACTAAAACAGGTAGGGTTCAGTCACTGTATTGACTGACATTCACGCTAATGCTGTAAACACAGAAAGATCGGGGTTGCAAATATCTGCTGATTTTGGTTTATTGGCACGTGTAGACATTTTATTAATTACATCAGGGTGAAGAGGAGACTGATGTCTCCTTTGAGCATGTGTTTTTCATAAGTACACTGTCTCTCAAATGTTTTTCCTAACCCTCTCTTACTTTTTCTTACTTTTGTTCCTTCACACCAGGAGACTATATCCTTGAAGCCAAGCCAAAAGAGATCTCGGAGGCTCAGCGGCTGAACTACGAGCAGGTAAAAGAAACAGCACTTTTGCTCGTGACTCGCAGAACACGAGTCTATTGAAGATAGCCAGTTTGTTTACATAGCTCTCTCTGTGTTTGTGTGATGGTGCAGTGTTAACACCGACAACGAGTAGAGAATGGTGAGGCCTAAGGCTCTGACAGAGGAGAAAACATTAGCCAAGACTCATGTAGACACTCAGACAGACGAATATCTTTCTCACATCTCTTCTTAAAACATCCTTTAGTTCTTGTAGTGAGAATTGCTTGGTTCTCTGTCATTAAACAGCCAGTTATTGTCTGTGGGATAACAGTGCCTTTAGGAAACAAGCTGTGGTAATCATCTAGATCAGCACCCATCCATTCCAACAGGAAATAAGGACAAGAAAGCATGGAATTGCCATGGAATTGCCATTGAATTAAAAGAATTGTGAGAACTGGTCCATTCCAGTCTGGATCCCACTGTTTATATAACGGCAGGAGTGAATATCATCATTGTGTTGCACTGAGTAAGAGTATGAGGCTCTCATGAAATTGTTCGCTCTACAGAATTTGACATGTAAGGAGATAGGGTCAAAGAGACGCCTCATTTCTTCTCAAGCGGTGTGTAGGGATGCGTGACAGGGACCAATACAGTGATGTTTTAGCCTTCTCCTTATTAGCCTGTGTAGAATATATACTGGTACTCCACAAAACCTTTCCAAAACAAAACTAGGTACATATTTCACCCCCAAATCAACAGGGAAAACATTGTTATATAAAGGTTTCTGCAGGACTTAAAAAGGTCTTAATTCACCCTTCTACAAATTAAGGCCTTAAAAAGAGCAGAAACTCTTAAATTCATAAAGCCATGACATGAATCGGTGCATTGTTGAATATCTTCCCCAGTATCTTTGTCTTGTTTTCCAAAATAAATATCTTAAATCAAAATACATTTACTGGCAAAGCTAATTTTTGTTTTATGAGAAACTGAACAAAATTAAGTGAGCTTATGCTTAAAACAAGAACAAATATATGTCAATTAGGAATGAAAACTTGTTCTGTTTTTGCTTTAGTTGAGTTTTTCCATTAGGTTGAGTTTATTGGCAGATATTTGTGCTTTTTTTAATTATAAACTCGCTTCATTTTGATCAGTTTCTCATAAAACAAAGCTTATTTTTGGTCATTTTGCTTCTCAAGTAAATGTTTTGATTTAAAGATCTTTAAACATTTGCACTGGAAAACAAGAAGGAGGAAAATAAAAAATGAAAAACATCACTCTTTTTGCAATGTGATCAGAAGGTTAGTTAATTCTATTATTAATAATATTTTAATTTCTCTTGTGGAAATGTCATATCAGGTCAGTACTAAATAAAAAATGCATTTTGCGAAAATATTATTATTATTTGGTAAAATAATTAACATTTTGCAGATTCTGCAAGGTGTATGAAATCTTTTGACCTCAGCTGTATGTAGCTTATGTAGTATAATAGTGCTAATGTGAGAGTCTTTTAATTGGCATTATAATCTATTCATTTTGAAATATCTCACTTCCAAGCAGTTCAAAGTCGGGTCTATTTTTGTATGTGAGCTTGAGGATGTGGGGATTAAGATAGCAGTGTTTCTGATGCTCCCCAATGTGCGTTCTTGTTTATTGGAGTAGGTGGAGGCTGACTGGATTCATGCTCCTTTCTTGCTCTTCCTTCTCTTCTGTATGAGACTTTGCTTTGTTCTTGTATTTTGGTTTTTATAACGTTACTTGTTCTGAGAGTTTTCTTTTGTTGCCAAGACTGTTCAGGTTTAGCTGAGTTTCATTCATGCTTGAATAATGCGGTTTCTCTACACTGTTGGTCAGCTGACTTTCTTCGGCCAGGCTCTGTGACAATTAGTGAAACGCTTTTTTGGCAGAGCGAGAGAGGGGCACACACACACACACACACACACACACAAAGGTCCGGAAGAACTTCACAGCGCCTGTCTGCTCTCTGTGTATTGATCTTAGTGTGTTTAGCCTGTGCAAACAGTGCACAATACCATCGCTCAGGTTTGACTGTGTTCATCATCTGTTTTCCAGTCTAATAGATGTTTTGATTGTATTAAAGCTTTTATAGCCATCTCGGTGAGTATCGCTGGACAGGAGCGAGTATAATAGAGCTGGAGAAAATGGGTCAGGGCAGTGGAGTGGTTCAGAAACGCTGGCAGGGGCACAGGGACAGAGCCGGGCCACACGCAGGCTGGGCGTGGGTGGGGGTTGGAACCGGTGCCAGGCTCAACGGGACTGAATGGGAGCTGTGGGTGGATGGGTCTTGGCTGATCTGTCAAACCTCAAACGCTCATCGACCCCGGTGCCAGTTCTACACGCTCTCATCCACCCACTGGCCATCGGGTCAGCCTGTGCCACACTGATTCATCCTGGCCTGTGTTGAGCAGGGACTCATGACTCAGCAGTTTTCTGAAGGTGTCTAGTGTTGTTTTGGAAACATCATACATTGGTATCGAGCTGTGAGATGATGACCTGTGTTATTCTGATCAGAGTCAAGGTGAGATGAAGGCTGTGCTCATTCAGTCTCAGAATTCAGTTTGGGTATGTCAAGATAGACAGGTCTCTAGAATGGAAGTGACTACGTGAAATTTGAAGTCAAAACCAAATCTGTCCTCATGATATGTTCTGTTGATTTAATTTTATACCACGTATCTGACTAGTTCACTTCTTTCCTGATAATTTACTCACCCCCATGTCACCAAAGATGTTCATGTCTTTCTTTCTTCAGTCGAAAAGAAATTAAGTTTTTTGAGGAAAACATTCCAGGATTTTTCTCCATATAGTGGACTTTAATGGGGATCAGCAAGTTAAAGGGTTCAAATTGCAGTTTCAATGCAGCTTTAAAATTTCAACTTCAAAATGGTGGTTGTATTTGACTTTCTTTGCACATTCACTTTGTAAACACTGGGTTGGTACTTCCTTTTACGTTATGCGTGATATTTCCAACATGATTATGTAATGCGTGAAATCATGGACGCAGAGCTAGTGCAACTTTGTGGTTAAAAAAATTAATTTTTTTTTTTTTTTTGAGAAAATGACTGATTGTTTAGCAAGATAAGACCCTTATTCCTTGGCTGGGATTGCGTAGAGCCCTTTGAAGCTGCGCTGAAACCGCAATTTGGACCTTCAACCTGTTGTGTCCCATTTAAGTCCACTATATGGAGAAAAATACTGGAATTTTTTCCTCAGAATCTGTGTGAATTTAGCCACATTTAAAAAGAATCCGGAGCTAGTAAACTTGAGCATATAGGTTGTACGGCATGAGAGTCTGTCTTATATCATGAATAAAGTAACAGATAAAGGCTGCTGCTTTGCAACACTTTTGGCTGTATTTATAATTTACGATGGCCTTAACTGCTTTATTGCTTTTATAAACCGAGTTATTCAAAATATTATAATAGTACATAAGTAATACTGAAATAACACTAAATGCTGTATTGACCGTTTATTCATTTTATACATTTAAATTAAATTCAGATACAAGTGATTAGGACTGAATTAAGTTGAAAGTGCTAGGAAATCCCCTGTACCAACAGAAAATGGCCAAGGTAGAAAGAGGGAGAGAAATATCGTACAGAAGGGCAAAGATAATCTCACTGATTTCCAGGGATTCATGGTTTATGATATATAATGTTGTTGTTACATGGTTGAGTTGTGTTACGAGCTCTAATCCCAACAACTGTCCGCACACACTCATTTTGTGAGCTGTGACCGATCAACATAACAGATGGTCATACTGTGAGTCCTTAAAAGTGAGAGCCGGACAGATTATTATTATCATAGGGTCTGGAACATAATATCAAACGCTGAACACACACGCGTATGTTCACACTCTATCTGTTAAACTGCGCTGGAGTTTGTAGCCTCGCTGTGGCTTGTTTTTGTGAGCCTGCAGCTGTGCTTTTTTGAGAGTCAGTGGAGGGTCATTATGGTCAAAACAGAAAGACAGGAAGTAAAGGAGGTGAACTCTGCTGTTTAGAGCTCTTTAGTCACTGGTCTACAGTTATGAGATTTTTCCTGCTCAGAGCAGTAAGACAATTGGGTGTGACATTTTACAGAAATGTGTGCATGTGTTGGAAAAATTGCTGCTGTTCCCTTATTTATTTTGTATTCCTTTGCTCTCTCTTTTTTGTAGAATATGAGTGATGCTATGGCAGTGCTGCATAAACTGCAGACAGGTCTGGATGTAAACGTTAAGTTCACAGGTGTGCGGGTATTTGAATACACACCTGAGTGCATCGTCTTTGACCTGCTGGATATCCCACTTTACCATGGATGGCTGGTTGACCCACAGGTCAGCATCCTGATTCACAACCTAGAAAAGCAAGTTCCACTGAAACATTTGTTGTCACCACATGATGTCATCATGATCATTTCAGTTTCACAAATACATGACATGCACTGTGCAGTAAGTAGTTTAAATTTTTTAAAAAGTAAAAATGAAATGTACAATAAAATAATTACTTACAAATGATTAAAATGCACTACCAGTCAAAAGGTTTAAACAGTAAGATTTTGAATGTTTTAAAGAAGTCTCTTCTGCTCTCCAAGCCTGTGTTTATTTGATCAAATAGATCAAAAAGTGGCAAATGTTTAAATATTTTTACTATTTAAAATAACTGTTTGAATTCTATTTGAATATATTTTAAAATGTTATTTATTCCTGTGATTTCAAAGCTGATTTTTTTAGCATCAGCAAATCAGCATATTACAATGATTTCTGAAGGTTCATGTGACACTGAGGACTGGAGAAATGATGCTGAAAATGTAGCTTTGATCACAGAAATAAATTACATTTTAAAAATATATTCAAATAGAAAACACTTATTTTAAGTAGTAAATATATTTCTGAATTTTACTGTTTTTGTTGTACTTTCGATCATGTAAATGCAGGCTTGGTGAGCCTAAGAGACGTCTTTAATAAACATTAAAAATTGTACTGTTCAAAAACTTTTGACTGGTAGTGTAATTTAATAATAATGATAAATATTTCTAAATACATATACTAATTTATCAAATTAATTGCATATTATCATCGCTGGGCCACAGTCCACAACACTATTTAACTGAGTTTGCCAGTTTTTTAGCATATTGCGCAATGATCACCAAGGTTGTATCAAGTTAAAAACAGTTCAGCTGTTAAAAATTTACTGCGGTTTACTGTTACATCGATTACGTACATTTGCACGTTTACACATTACATTGACACCCATTCTAAAAAATCACCTGTGTGGAACATTAACATTCATGCTAATATTTTAACCAGCATATTGTCTTTCTTTGTTTTTATCACGCTGTCTGTAGATGGCTGATATAGTTAAGGCAGTGGGGAACTGTAGCTATAACCAGTTGGTAGAGAAGATAATCAGCTGTAAGCAGTCAGACAACAGCGAGCTGGCCGGAGAAGGTGGGTATTCACTGTTTTAATCTGTCTTCTCCTTTTCCTTTCACACATTCATACAGACTGCTTCTTACAGAAGGCAAGTGCTCATACGTAGCGTAATTCACTTTTTTAGAAAGTTGTGAGTTGACTCTTTACCAGGCTTCTGTGCATTTGGATGTGTTATTGCCTTGTACGCATTAATCCAAGTCCTGAATAGTGTTTTCCCCATTGCATCATGCAAATAAACAACTATCAGAGTGTTTTAGAGTCATTTAAACACCCTCCTTTTTTTCACAGTTTTTAGTCTGAAATGTTCTCTCCCTCTCTCAGTCTGTTTGTGTCTAAATATATCTCCCTCGCCATCTTTTTTGCTCTTTCTGTAAGTGTCTATCGGAATGCACCTTTTCTGTCTCTGTTTCTGTGTCTTTTCTGTCTCTCCGGCTGATTGTCAGCCTCTGCCACTCACGCTCTATCCCTGTACCAGTGAATGCGAGTCTGTCTCTGTCAGGCTGTGTGATTTTTGTGTTTCAGACAGTGTGTGTTTAAAAGATTAGCTCACCCAAATGTTTTTTTCATTTATTCACCCTTATGTTGTTCCAAACCTGTATGACTTACATTCTTCTGTCTGGAGAAATTTAAAGGTACTGTGAATGGGGGCTGAGACTTTAAGACTTCGAAAAAGACATCATAAAAATATAATAAAATTATTCCATGTGACTTTAAGTCTTCTGAAGTCATATGATAGCTCTGTGTGAGAGAGATTGAAATTCAGGTCATTATTCACTGATAATCACCACCTCCAGTGAACTGTCATTGTCAATGAATCAATTAGAGCAGTTTTGTGAATTGAATGAACTGACTGATTGAAAAGATCAAACTCAAAAGATTGAGTTGTTTACAAATCGGACATTGTAACGTACCAAGGTGAGCTAGGGTGGATGTTAAAGGGATAGTACACCCAAAAATAAAAATTCTGTTATTAATTACTCACCCTCATGCTGTTCCAAACTTGCAAGACCTTCATTCATCTTCGGAACACAAATGAAGATATTTTTGATGAAATCCGAGAGCTTTCTGACCCTGCATTCTGACAGCAGTGCAACTACCATGTTCAAGGCACAAAAGGGTAGTTAGAACACCGACTATACATAAGTAGTCTGTGAAATCAGTGGTTTAACCTTAGTGTTATGAAGCCACAAGAATACTTTTTGTGTGCAAAGAAAACAAAAATAACTTTATTCAACGATTTATAATAATGCTCTTAATGTACTCTTATGAACTCGAGTTGAAGGAAATTGTCAAATATAGTTGTTATTTTTGTGTTCGATTGCACACAAAAAGTATTCTCACAGCTTCATAATGTTACAGTTAAACCACTGATGTCACATGGACCATTTTAACAATGTCCTTACTACCTTTCTGGGCCTTGAACGTGGTTGTTGCGTTGCTGTCTGTACAGGGTCAGAAAGCTCCCAGATTTCATCAGAAATATCTTAATTTGTGTCATTTTTGAGGGTGAGTAATTGATGACAGAATTTTATGTTTGGGTGAACTATCCCCTTAAGATTTTACATTGATAAATTTGTGTTTTAGAATATCTCACACTGGCTTTTTCTTTCCCAGGTTTTGTGGCAGAGCAGTTTCTGAACAGCACAGCGACTCAGCTAACGTACCACGGCTTGTGTGAACTCACTTCTACCGTACAGGAGGGAGAACTGTGTGTCTTCTTCAGGAACAATCACTTCAGCACCATGACCAAATTTAAAGTATGTTGACGATTAAGTGTATTTGAGATGTTGAATGCTGAAAGACCGCTCAGTGCTGCTGTGAATAACCGCTCCAATAAGCAAAGTAAATTTGGTACATTTGTCTATAGAGGGATGCTGTATGATGGTGCCCCCCAGTGGCCAAAACAGACTTTTAAAATGTTGTTGAGAAGGGTATGTGTATAGGGTAGTGAAGTTTTATTTTTATTTTTTTATTTTAATACTTTTTGGTAAGAATAATAATAATTCTGATCCCTCGTTTAGGGCTGAATGTTAGAATGACGGAGAATTTGAATAGTTTCGGATGTTGACTGTCTATGTAACCCTCAACTGTCTTATCAGGGAGGCTGTAAAGCCTCTGTCTGTTATCTAAAGGAAGTGGAGCTGTTCTGTAACAGCAGGACACACTTCACCCACAGATAAAACTCTTCCATGATCCTCATGTACACACTTCAGAACATGACACCACTGCTGCTCAGTCTGGGAGTGTTGAAAGATTGATGGACGAGAGCTGCAAGGTTGCTGCATGTTTTTATAAATGCTCTCTCTGTGTTCTTCAGGCCCAGCTGTACCTGCTGGTGACGGATCAGGGGTTTCTCACTGAGGAGAAGGTGGTTTGGGAAAGTCTGCATAATGTCGACGGAGATGGAAACTTCTGCGACTCAGAGTTCCATCTGAGGCCACCCTCTGACCCGGAAACTGTGTACCGTGGTCAGCAGGACCAGATCGATCAGGTCAGGACTAGTAACTTCTCAGGAGTGCTTGGTGTCTTTCAGTCATAAATGCTGAGTATGGTAGTTGTTTCTCAGGGTGACGTCTGTAAAAGAACATTTGCATGGTTCCTTGATTAAAGCTCATTGTGTCGGATGGAGTTGTGACTGGAATTTAATTCATATACACTACCGTTCAAAAGTTTGGGGTCAGGAACATTTGTTTTAAAGGGGTCTTCGAATGCAAACCACACTTTTATAAGTTTGAACATTAATGTGTGTTGGCAGTGTATGTACAAATCTACCCTGTAATGATAAAAATCCATGTAGTGGTTTTTAATTAATCTGTAAAAATAATATCCCCTTTTTCAAATCGAGCCATTCTCAGATGCCTGCTCCCACGGTAGTTGGTTGACATGAGCGTCTTATCGCAGATCAGCTGTAACAGTCCGACCTCCATTGTTTGATGCCAGAGCAGAGATGTAAGTTAGACAAGAATATCTCAGATTGAGCGATTAAGGTGTTCTGTTGCTGGATGTAATAATGAATATAGTGATCGTCATGTGACTCCCGATCTACATAAATGCTTCTGTTTTCGCGCAAATCATTCGTGATCCAGCTTCACCTACAGCAGAAGTGAGTATAAGGTTTTTTTTGTAATGAATCTCTGCAATCACCTTTCCTAATAATGTGCTAGTTAGCAAGTTTCGCGGCTAAACGCGCTAAATGCGGCTAAAGTAAACAATCTCTCAGAGCAGCACKTCACTTCACAGAGAGTAGAGAGGGGTGGGGGTGAGCAGAGCTCATTTGCATTTAAAGGAACAATCCCTCAGAATGGGATGATTTTTGCAGAGCTCATTTTGACAAGGTAAAAAGGGTGTTTTAAACTACCATTGAGAATTTTTAACCAAAGTATATTATAGACTTTTCATTAAGACCGTAAAGAATCATATCAACTTGTGGAAAATGGGCATCCGATGACCCCTTTAAAGAAATTAATACTTTTATTCAGTAAGAATACACTGAATGGACAGTTCACTCAAAAATGAAAATTCTGTCATTAATTACTCACCCTCATGTCGTTCCAAACCCGTAAGACCTTCGTTCATCTTCAGAACATAAATTAAGATATATTTGATGAAATCCAAGAACTGTCTGACAGCATAGACAGCAAGGTAACTACCATTTCATCAAAAATATCTTGATTTGTGTTCCGAAGATGAACGAGAGGTCACATGAGACTAATTAATGACAGAATTTTCTTTTGGGTGAACCTTCCCTTTGAATTTTCCTAAATTTCTGGATAACAGGAACTTATTTAAACATCTAAGTTCCTGATATTTTAAATGTGGCATTCTTTATAGAAATATACTCTGTGTAACTAACAGGGTGACTAAGTCATTTCATTTCACAGAGTCACAGTGACCCTCAGGTAACGCCGAACTCTGTAGACTGATATTACAGTGAGTTGTGAATGTTGACATTCAGTTGAGACGCACCCAGTCTCTGTGAAAGAGCAGTTTATCTATATTGAGCTTTGTAGCGCACTGCTGTCCTCTAGCACTAATTCTGCTCTGTTGCCCGCTGGAAAATCTCCTCAATTATTGATGTTAAAAGCTCCCCAACCTTTCTTCCAGCTCTTTGTAACCCTCCCTCTGTGCCTTTGGGATGCTTTAATGCCTGATGACCGGACAAAAGTGTCTCACGTGACACAGATCCTTTGTTTCTCTGTCTCTCTTCTGCTCTGGTATTGGGTGTTTAATAATGAAGTGTCTGTATGAGTGAAGGGCTGGGGGATCACTGTGCTCTAAAAGTCAGTCTTTACTCTGAAACAGTCGTTGTAGTGCTGTGTCGTGGGGTCAGTTGGCAAGCTAAATGGCCAGTTCATGGGCAAACTGTCAGGATATGCATGATGTACTGTGTTCAAAGTATTATCTATGCTCCTAACTACTGTAAGGATTCAGGCTAAGCTATATAATATGATGCTCTACAGAAGGAAATACTTCAGCCACAAAGAAAAATTGTCATCTACTCACATTACGTTCTAATGCCATGTGATTGAGTTATTTAGCAAAGAGTTTAGGCTGCACTTTATCATTCAATATACAGTTGAAGTTAAAAGTTACATAGACCTTGCAGAATCTGCAAAATGTTAATTATTTTACCAAAGTAAGAGGGATCATACAAAATGCATTTTATTGGTCATTTCGTACTGACCTGAATAAAACATAAAAGATGTTTACATATAGTCCACAAGAGAAAGTAATTGTTGAATTTATAAAAATTACCCTTTTCAACAGTTTACATACACTTGGTTTTTAATACTGTTGTTACCTGAATGATCCACAGCTGTTTTTTTTTTTTTTTGTTTACTGATAGTTGTTCATGAGTCCCTTGTTTGCCCTGAACAGTTAAATTGCCCGCTGTTCTTCAGAGAAATCCTTCAGATTCCACAAATTCTTTGGTTTTTCAGTATTTTTGTATATTTGAACCCTTTCCAACAATGACTGCATTACTTTGAGATCCATCTTTTCACACCAAGGACAAATGAGGGACTCATATGCAACTATTACAGAAGGCTTAAACGCTCACTGATGCTTCAGAATGAAACAAGATGCATTAAGAGCTGGGGGTGAAAACTTTTGAACAAAATGAAGATGTGTAAAAAAAAAAATTTTATTTTGCCTAAATATCATATTTTTTTCATTTAGTACTGCCTATCAGAAGCTACAAAAGATACATGTTTCCCAAACGACAAAAGTTAAATTGACCCTGATCTTCAAATTCAAAAGGGTTTCACCCCAAATCCCCCCCCCCACCCCTCGGGTCTGAATGCATTGTGTTTCCTTCTGAAGCATAAGTGAGCGTTTGAGTCCCTCAGTTGTCCTCATTCTGAAACGATGAATCTCAAAATCATACAGTCATTGATGGAAATAGTTTAAATACACAAAAATGCTGAAAAAACAAATAATTTGTGGCACCTGAAGGATTTTTCTGAAGAACAGCAAGGAGTTTAACTGTTTCAGACAAACAAGGGACTCATGAACAACTATCACTAAACAAACAAATACAGCTGTGGATCATTCAGGTAACAACACCGTACTAAGAATCAAGTGTATGTAAAATTTTGAACAGGGTCATTTTTATAAATTCAACAATTATTTTCTCTTGTGGACTATATGTAAACATCTTTTATGTGAAATATCTTATTCAGGTCAGTACTAAATAAACAGTAACATACATTTTGTATGATCATTCTTATTTTGGTAAAATAATTAACATTTTGCAGATTCTGCAAGGTGTATGTAATGTTTTTTTTTTATTTTTTGTTTTTAAATATATAATTACTTATTCAGCAAGTTAAATTGATCAAAGGTGACTGCAAAGTATAGCAGTTTATATAATATAATATATCAAGCTCCTAAAAGTAATATAAAAGTAGTCTATATATTATTGCCTTATACATTAACTCAGCTAAACAAATTGTGTTTAATGGGGAGACTGAGTAGATGATGATCATTTTAATTTTCCCCTTTGTATTGCAGGACTACCTGATGGCGCTGTCTCTGCAACAGGAACAGCAGGCCTCAGACCTGGGCTGGGAACAGATCCCAGAAGGCATCAGTGATCTAGAGCTGGCCAAGAAGCTGCAAGAGGAGGAGGACCGCAGAGCATCACAGTACTATCAGGAGCAGGAACAGGCACAGGCAGCGGCAGCAGCGGCTGCGCAGGCACAGGTGAGTTGATAAGCTGCACACAAGAATAAAACAAACACTTAAGATCACCACATTTACCTCAAATTGCAACATTTTCTAGAAATATCAGCTTATATTACACTTTGATCAGTCTGACATAACATCAGATAAATGTCATGGTGCTCCAGACCTGAAAAGCTGTTGCATTAGTTGTTTAAAAGGACAAATAAGACCTAGCAAACCATGTAAATTTGTGATGAAATGACAGATCTCTTCTTATATTTTTGCTGAAATCCAAGAGCTTTCTGGCCCTGCATAGACAGCATTGGTACTACCACGTTCAGTGCTCAGAAAGGTAATTAAGGACTTTGTTAAAGCGGTCCATGTGACATCAGTGGTTCAACCGTATCTTTATGAAGCTACAAGAATACTTTTTGTGCGCAAAATAAAATTAAGGTTGAACCACTGATGTCACATGGACTATTTTAATGATGTCCTTACTACCTTTCTGGGACTTGAACGTGGTAGTTGCATTGCTGTCTATGCAGAGCCAGAAGGCTCTCGGATTTCACCCAAAATATCGTAATTTGTGTTGTAAAGATGAACAAAGGTCTTACGGGCTTGGAATGACATGAGGGTGAGTAATTAATGACAGAAATTTTCATTTTTGGGTTAACCATCCCTTTAAGTGGACTAAATGATTGGAAAAGTTTGGAATATGTCAACAGACAAAGGTTTGTCATTTGAATGGAAGATCAAGAGCTTTTTTCCTGATGAAACACGCATGGGTGAATTGTTTACAGTAACATGCAATTACTAAATAGAAGGAAGATTTCCATTTCATGCCCACTTTAAAGGGTTCAAATAAGAGGTTCATTTCTTCCACTCCTGTCAGGGACAACAACCAGCAGCGGGTGCCGACCAGGTAGATAGAGCGGCAGCCGCTGGAGCCTCAGCAGGGGGAGCCACGGCTTCTCCAAGCCCAGGAAAACAGCCCTCAACAGGAGAACGCAAACCCAAGAAGGAAGCCAAGGACAAAGACAAATGCATCTTGTTGTAACAGCAGTGGACTCTACGTGGAGTGCGAAACGGGCAGCAGTTTAATTCCAGTGGCTCTGCAATGCATCTCCCAGCGTGAGGTGGAGAAACAATAGGCGACGGAGATGAAGTGTGACAGACGGAGAGGACTTGCCATTCTCAAGCCACTTGTGCCTGACTTTAACCCTCTGAGTTCTGAAGATGCAGACAAGAAGAGAGGGGTGTCACTACAAGGACTATCACTACATCTTTCGTAGAGCTGGCCAAATGTTCTCAGCAGGAAAACCACTGCAGTGCACTATATTTGTGTGGGGTCACCAGGGAGGGTGTTTTTGTAGTAAAACAAGGTAATGTACACATAGCACTAGGCAAAAAAGTCCCCACCCCCTCCAAAAAACAAAAAAACAACAAAAACAAATGAAAAAAAAAAAACATGGCACCACTTTTTTCTTTTTTTTTTTTTTTTTTGTGGATTTCCGTTATTGCTGTTGTTTATAAGCTATTTTATACCAGTTTACCCGTATATATGCATATGTAGATTTGTTGTATTGGTCAGTTTCTGTTGTTTGACTGAAGGATATCTGAGGTCTTTTAATGAATGGCTGTTCACATGAGCAGGTAGCAAGCCAACCGGTCGCTTGGCAAAGGTGATGTCTCAGGACATGATGTAGGCCACAATAGTTCTTTGCCTGGCAGTTTGATGCCAAATTTTTCATTGTCGATATTGTAGAAGTGACCTCCATTTTAAAGAGTGAGATCTTGATGAAACAAATGCATTCAAAAAGGATTTCCTTATTAGGCAGTTGAAATTAGATAGATGCGTCTACAAAAGAATGATTTTTGCCAATAGGACTTAACTGTTATTATCAGTGAACAACTGACACTACCATTAATGTAAATAGCTTTAAAATATCAAAATCAGTAAGTTATATAAAAATATATGGCCAAGTTTTTTGCTTCGCCCCACCCCTTTTACCTTTCAGCCAAATGTCTGGTTCATATTTGCCTTATATGATGAAGTATACGAGTAGGATCATTGTCCATGAAATTTGGCATTGCTCAATGAACTAAGTGTTATTGCCCAAAAACAGAATGGTTCTTGTAAAGATATCTCGTCTTTGATCATAATGGTTTGTTTTTTTTCAGCTAGTGGTCGAATGATATCGGTTTTACAAAGGACCGTTGTCGATCCTGAAATCTGACGAGCAGGTTGGCCGATTGCTGATAGAAATAACAAGAGGAGATGTAAAACGTCTGTTAGTCGGCCAAGCGAACATTGTTATCGGCCAATGGCGATAGACTGAAAATGGCTGAACATGGCCGAATAAACGAGCTGACTGATACGTCGGTCTATCGCTAGGTCCTAGCTACAATTTTCACACTCTTTCATGTACATTGTACATACTCATATACACTATATGGATGTAAAGGTAGAAAAGGATAACTTAAGCCCATTCTGTTCCAGTGCTGCCTCCTGAGAGACAAGGTCTTTTCTATCCAAACATTCCAGCTATATGCCTTGAACTGAGCATTGTACTGAGCTTTTGACTCAGAGAGGCACTAACGTTGGGCTATTTTACCTGTTGTTCTGCGCTCGCAATGCAAGAATGAACAACTCCTGCATGTAGATGAGCTCATGACGGTGTAGTCATCGAAAAGACGGTTTGGCCGGTGGTTACATGGGAGCACAGCAGATGCTGTTTATGCTAGTCGTGGGCTGGAGCTGTTCATTTGACGTTTGGCCCCCTCTGTGGCCAATACTCTCTGTATATAAAAAGCCTTACAATATTTACAGTATCTTTTATACCGACAAAAATAGGTGAGAAGCAAGACTGAGACAATCTGTAGACCTTACCATAGACAGAAAACCGCACAGGCCTTCACAGAAGGAACATATCCATGAGTGTCTTGCAAACAGTTTGACTTGTGTTAGCTTCCTTGGTAACGGATATAGATTCAAAGTAATGTATAAAACAGGGTTTTATTTAAAATAGCCCCCTTTGTTAAGGCTCGTTTACACGAGAACCGTTAAAAAAGAAAGTCGCGAAATGCGGAAGTAATAATAACGTATGCAGTGGGACAACCAAGAGTTGCATTTTTGGACATTTATTTAACTTAATTTATGTAATATAGTCCACATTATGGGAGTGATCTCCCTTCCCTCCAAAATTAAACAGAAAAAAATGATTAAGGTTACTTAAAATATAGTCAATGTAACATTATGAGTTAATAATTACCGAATATTGCTGCAGTAGAGTCGCTGCAGTTTTTTGTCCCGCTTAAACCCATTCAAACAGGTTCATGGCGCCAGTTTGTTTGAAACTGACGTTATTGCGAACTACGTGAACCACGTGACCGCGAGACCACAGTTTGTCAAAACTCTTTTCAACTGCTCTGGTTCACACCAAGAACGATAACTATATAGACCTAGGTCAGGATAGCGACATGTTTAATTTCTAAAGTGTTCCAGTCCACATAAAACTCTTAATTACACTTGTAAACTGGAAATTTTCTGAGCGCTCCTATCTGTAACGTTACCTCCTGATCGCTGTACATTCATTTAGGCGTTGGTAGTGTTGCCTTCCAAGTCCAAGGACGTGAACAGCTCCAAGTAGCACTTCACGTATTGTAATTTTGAAATTTCTGCGATTCAACAGATTGTACTGTTGTTTAACAACATACATACATGTTCAGCTAACGAAACGTCTTTGCAGACAAAAAAAAAAAAAAAAAAAAAACACTGAAAAACAATTTTAAAAAGTTATAGTCAGAAATAAGTCCGAAAAAAGTCCGAAGTCCAGCATAAAAAAATCGGACCGGTTTAAAGTTTTTGTGTTTTTCGTATGTGGCTTTTTCTTTTTCTTTCTTCAAAATTCGTAACGCACAGAACCTCAAGGTGTCACCTTGCAAAATGCTTGCTACAGATGTGAAAACGCAGAAAATCAAACCCAGTCCTAATTTATTTATGATGGACGAAAGTTTCGGAGGCGGTGTGTTAACATGATTGACACAACGTGAGGTTGTATTCATTTTTCACCATGCAAGGACTTTGAGTAAAATTTTCGCATGCATTTTTTCGTATTTGTCAAAATTCATAAAGCACAGAAGCTCAAGGTATCAAAACACTTCTTAAAATGCTTGCTACTGATGCAAAAAACGCAGAAAAATCTAACCCGATCCAAATTGTATTATGACGGATGAACGTTTCGGAGGCAGTGTGTAAACGTGGTTGACACAACGTAAGGTCGTATTTATTTTTTAACTTGCGAAAATTTTGGATGAGAATTTCGGACTCAGTGTGCAACTACCTTGATTCAAAAATGTATGCGTTTTTTTCGTATTCGTCAAAATTTGTCACGCTTAGAACTTCAAGGTGTCAAAACACTTCTCAAAATGCTTACTACGGATGCAGAAACTCAGAAAATCGAACCTGATCCGAATTTTTTTTATGACGGACGAGTTTCGGAGGCAGTGTGTAAACATGAATGACACTATGTGAAGTCGTATTAATTTTTTAATGTACGAAAATTTTGGACTCAGAGTGCAAGGACCTTGAGTCCGAAATTTTCGTATGCTTGCTACCCATGCGAAAACGAAGAAAATCGTACCCGATCCAAATTTATGATGGACGAAAGTTTCGGAGGCAGTGTGCAAACATGATTGACACGTGAGGTCATATTTATTTTTTAACATGCGAAAATTTTGGACGAGATTTCGGAATCAGTGTTCAAGGACCTTGCTATAAGTAAAAATTCTCATATGCGGTTTTTCATATTCATCAAAATTCGTCACGCACAGAACCTCAAGGTGTCAAAACACCTCTCAAAATTCCGGCTACGGATGTAAAAACGCAGAAAATTTAACCCAATGCAAAATTTTTATGACAGATGAAAGTTTCTGAGGCCATGAGTAAACGTGATTGACACGTGAAGTCGTATTAATTTTTTAACATGCAAAAATTTGGGTTGAGAATTTTGGACAGTGTGTTTTTTCGTATTCATCAAAATGCGTCAGGCACATCGGATGCGAAAATCGAAGCCAATCCCACTTTTTTTTATAACGGACGAAAATTTCGGAGGCACTGTATAAACATGATTGGGGTCGTATTTATTTTTTAATGTGAAAATTTCGGACAGTAATTTCGGACTCGGTGTGCAAGGACCTTAAGTCTATCACTCACAGCCTTGTTTTCATCTGCGTTAAGTTAAATTCAGTATGGCATGTAAGCGTCCACACCAACGGATCTGTTCATTATAAGTTTTCATCGTTCATCAGCTGATAAAAATTGCATTTTGTAATTATTCCAACGATATTGTTCCTCTGTGGAATACGCAATTCTTATAGAATTAGAAACGCTAATGAAAACTTTGTAGTTATCGTCCTTGATATGAACAGCCCTATAAACTTTATAGTCCTAACTACCATTTCAATCCCAAATTGAGCTTTTTAAGATAAATCGTAACTATTTTTTAAGTTAAGTTGTCACCTGAGATGAATTAGTTGGCATACTAATAGTGTTCAACAAGAAAGTGCACATCAGTCTGTATTAGTCATGTTCTTATCATTCCCTAGAAGGTACACTATAATAACATCTAGGGTTAGGTTTAGGTTACAAATTCACACTATGGTTTCACACTACACAGTCTATAGATATAAACTACTGTCATACGGTAGGAAGCACAAGCTAGTCACTATAGAGTTGGGAGAAAGATGTCTTAAAGGGTTGTACTGGAGTTGGCGGGATGAAATCACCTGTTTTCATCAAACTTGGGAGAACAAACATTTCATTCTGTAACACTTGGGTTCAGAGTCAAACACTTCCTCTACTGTTACACTTGCAGGTCAGGTTCAATATGGACATTCCAAGGTGCTTTTTGATCAGTGGCATGTCTAACAAAGGAGTGATTAAGGACAATGTGCAACAGACTTCTCCAGCACACACACACACAATATGTACCCACTGTGCATTAGCTTATGTCGTTTGTATTGATTGCCAATAACTTTATTCTTCTGTAATGTGCTTCAGCTTTAACCATTTGCTTCTAAAATGATCTTGTTAATTGCAAACGTGTAAATTGTCATTGTTAGTGGGATACATATTGAAATGTCATATTTATAGAAGGGGGAAAAGTGGAGTTTGTGGGTGCAATCTCCTTAAAGAAAACACAAAGCCCATTTTAAAGAGTAAATAGATGGGGAAATGGCTTGAAACTGTTTTAATATATTTAGCTAAAGCTATATTTGATCTCCAAATATTGGAAAATATTCCAAGGCCTTGTCTACTTAGTTGGCCATTGGTGTGCAGCACCCATTGAAGCTCCATTACAGGTCCTAGACTATTTTAGTTCTTTATGCACTGTTACATTGAATGCACTAGATGAAAAATATACCTCTTTTTATACAAATTAGAACCTGATTCATAACACTCAATAAATATCATTTTTTGCAATAAGGCTTATATTTATGGAGCTTAAAGAACTGAACATACTTTCTAATGGTTCAGTTTCACCCAAAATGCTGCCATTTAGACACTACGTTCCTTGCCCTTCCAAAAAGGGAATGTTTGCAAGACCTCTCATGAATATAATTTGATGTTTCATATCCTAGTGCCATCAAGCGATATGGGAATGAAAGCAATGATGATTAAAAAGAGAGCTTATGACTGAGTTGATCCATGTTGACAGGGCATTACCAAGGGTGATACAAACTAATGACTTCTTAATTTCAACGGATATTAAAATGCCACACATTACGCACGGCGCACATGCTTTCTGTCAATGATGGGAACTGGAAAGTTTTCTCCTGGTGCATTTGTCTTGTCAATTTTACTGGGTCAGTCCATAATGGAAATGCAGTTGTGATGCATGTTCAACAGCTGAATACAACATGTACTTCTAAATCATTTTAAGAAACAGTCCCACTGCAATTTCTATTTTATATCCTTTATACGTGTATATTTACACAAAACATTTTAACTTAGCAAAAGGAAAAAGGACAAAAAAAAAAAAAAAAATCAGGATATTATAAGGGTCAACCTTCTATTGTGTGTAAGGTTCATTAATGACCAAAAACATTTATGTAGCCCAACAGTGTCAAAAAGTAGATGGACAACTTTTCTGTAACAAATGCCTTAGACGAGGGACAATGTGTCTGATTAAAGGAAATCTGGTCCGTGAGTCTGTGTGATTCTTCTGATTGTCATTCACAGTCTTCAACTTCCACAGACGCAACTGTGGGCTGCACATACAGAAGAAAACTATACAGAGAAGCTCATAATCCACATAATTTAATATCAACTTGTAGAATCATCAAAAAGTCACATACTGAAATGTTAACGGAATTACAGGTGTGTCCAGTGCTACACGCAGTAGTCTGCCCAAAGCATATGAGAGCATCTGAAAGATGGAGTTAGGTTTATCTAAACAAACACTGGATAAGAAATTAAGCTGTACAGTTGCACCTATAGAATATCAGGAGAACAACATTGAGGTTGTTTACAGGTCACCAGAGAACAGTTCAGGAAACAAAAACCTACATTTAAAGCCTTTTAGAAAGACAATCAAAAATCAACCAAATTGGATCTTTACAATAATCTAATGGCTAAAGTTCAGCCAATTAAAAACATCAGAAGTTCAAAATTAAAAAAAAAAAAAAAAAAAAAAGTATTTATATTTTTTCACTGCGGAGAGTCGGATGCTAGAACCTTCCTTTGAAGGGCTTGAATCCTCCGCTGCCGCCGGCCATGGGAACATTAGTGATCTGCACAATTCTGTTCATACCAGAAGAGGAATGACTGTAGAAAAACACAATCAGACTAATCAATACATAGGCAATCAACATGTCAAAACAAGACTAAATGTTATTTCCTGTAATGTGTGAGACTTGTGATTCATTAGCCACCATGAGTAAATAAAAATAGCAAACTAACAAGGTGCAGTAAATGATAAAACCATTTATCGGCGGCAGCTGACACTGAAAACCTTGCATGTTCAAGTAAAAAATGTTCACATTTAATTTAAAATTGGCTTAATCAAAAATGGCATATAACAGATTGACATATGCATGCTAGAACAGTGTGAGACATCACGATTCTGGGTGTTTGAATCAGTATTGGGATCTTTTAAAGAAGTTCACTTCCAGAATTAAAAATTCCTGATAATTTACTCACCGCATGTCATCCAGGATGTACGTGTCTTTCTTTCTTCGGTCGAAAAGGAAAACATTCCAGGATTTTTTCTCCATATAGTGGACTTCAATGGTGGCCAATGGGTTGAAGGTCCAAATTGCAGCTTCAAAGGGCTCTACACGACACCAGTCAAGAAATAAGGGTCTTATCTACCAAAACAATTGGTCATTTTAAAAAGAAAAATGTATATACTTTTTAAACCACAAATGCTCGTCTTGCATCATGCATCAAGTAGTCATGTTGGAGAGGTCACGCGTGACGTAGGTAAAAGTACCGACTCAGTGTTTACAAAGCAAACTTGCAAAGCTCTTTGTCAAACGCTCTTTACTTCTTTGAAGTTGGAGAAGAAAATGAGATGGAGTTTTTTGCCCTACCCTACCTTTGTACCAAAGTACATAGACAAAGAACTAACCACGCGTGACCTTTCCAACATGAAGACGTAATGCGTAAAGCAAGACCAGAGCAAGACAAGCATTTGTGGTTAAAAAACGATTTTTTTTTTTTTTAAGGAAATGACCAATCATTTCGCTAAGAAAGACCCTTTTTCCTCAGCTGGGATTGTGTGGAACCCTACACTGAAACTGCAATTTGGACTTTCAACCCTTTGGCCACCATCAAAGTCCACTATATGAAGAAAAATACTGGAATGTTTTCTTCAAAAAGCTTAATTTCTTTTTGATTGAAGAAAGAAAGACATGAACATCTTGGATGACAAGGGTGTCAGTAAATTATCAGGACATTTTTATTCTGGAAGCGAACTTCTCTTTTAACGATTAATTGCGCAGCTCAAAAGCATGCTATATATGCATGATCAAAGCAAACCTGGAGTGTGGTGCCATCATGCCAGGCCGACTGTCTCCCATTCTGTGGTTATCTGTGAATCCTCCGCTTTGTGAGCCCCCTGCCCCGTGCCAGTCTTTCCTGGGGCCCTGATCGCGTCCATGCCGCTCCACCACCACCTGTCTGCCACTGCCGAAGTGCTGCTGTGGTAAGAGGTTACATGGCGTTAGATTTGAAAACTTGCAACATCAAGAACGTATCAGAGGCGTGTTATGTACTTTACCTGGTCTCCCATGACCACAGGTCTGCCACCGTCCCGGCTGTTGAAGCTGGTTCTGCCACGGCTGGCTGTGGACACCCCTCTCATGGCAGGTCCAGGACCCTCTCTGCCTGGACGTTCTGGACGCATCCGCACTGCTCTGTAATACAGGTCAAAAGAAATGACTGATTACTAACAGCTCAAGCAAACCTAAGCCTGAAATATCAGTCTTTGGTAGTGTTCTAGACAATGAATGAACAGGTCAAACGCACACAAATTTACACAGGTTTGGAACAACTTGACAGACGGTTTTCATTTTTGGGTGAACTATGCTTTTAATTAAAAATAATAATAATAATAATAATAATTTAAAAAAATGCTGTCGTGCTAGTGTTCTTGTTCACATTGGTGGAAGAAATGTCATGAAATATCATGAAATATCAATGTCAAATGTTATGAAAATCACTTGATGTTTTGAGTAGGCACTGAATAAGAACCAAACCTCGATTCGCCACCCTAGAGAAGAGGAAGCACACACAGAAGCTCATTCGTACCTGACATCTCCTTGCTTTGTGTTCATTCCCCCATCATTCTTCCAGCCAGCGTGGCTGCCGTCTCTGGGGGTACGGGAGTGGGGGATGGCAGGAGGCGGTGCTCTGCCACCAGCTGGTCGATCAGGCATGGACACCTGTCTGCGCTCATCACGGTCGCGGATCTCTCTGCGATCGCTGTCTCGCAACTCTGCACGGGGCGGAGGTGGTGGTTCTGCTCTCCGCACGGTTTCAAAGTTTTTAGGATAGCGCTCAAACCCAGAACCTTCACGGCGCGGAGCAGGTCGATTCTTCTTCGATTCAGGTTCCCCGTCAAAACGGTTGCGTCTGCAAAAAACAAATTGTCACTTGCTGTTGATTCACACATTTGAACTAATTCAGCGTGACTTTTATTACATTTTCCCTTGTTCTCGTTTGAATAAAAGTGTCATCAGCTGTGGATTGGTCTCTTATCCTTCCTGTCCTATTGTGGTTGGGATTTGCTTTCTTGTTTGTGAATGCCTACCTATCAAAGTTGTTGGATTGCACAGCTGACGTCTGTTGGTATCGGTTCCGGTCTCTGGGGTTGAAATCATTGAAGCGGTTCTGTTGTCGATTGTTGTAATCTCCGCCTTGACTGATTCGCCCCTCTGGCTCATTCTGCATCTTTTTACCACTATTCCAGTACGGGTCTTCTCTCCTGCACACAGAGAAGAAGAAAAAAAACAAACACATTAACCATTTTGAACCTTAGAGACAACTAGACCCTAAAAATGAATATTTAATTGTTTTGTTTACACACCTTTGGTCAACGTCACGTCCCCTCTTTAGGTTGTTTCGTTTCTCTTGCTCATAACGCAACTGTTCCTGCTGTCGTCTCAGCTCTTCACGTTCACGAGCCAAACGCTCCGCTTCCTTGCGTCGCTCCTACACACACACAAATTTTCAAAATCCAGACAAAATCCCAGCTTTGAGTTTCCACAGGCAGGTATATTGTGGATGTACCTGCTCGATACGGATCCGCTCCCGTTCCAGTCTCTCTCTCTCCATGCGCTCACGTTCCAGTTTCTGCCTTTCCACCTCCAGCCTTTGCCGCTCTCTCATCAGGTTCTCACGTTCCTCACGCTCACGCATAATTCGGATGCGTTCCCTCTCCCGGCGCTCTCGCTCTGCTACCTCACGCCGTCTGGACATTACGACAAAACAGCATTACACAATGCAGCTTGAGCACTTTGCCTTTTTATTTGTGAATGAAAAGGAACGTGTGCCTACCTGCGCAGTTCCATAGCCCTGCGAACGCGTTCCATCCTGACCATGCGCTCACGCATACGCTGTTCCTTCATCTTCTCAAACGGCAGGATGTCTTTGTTGCCACCTTTGTTAAGCATGGGACGGCCTTTCTCCATCTGCAAGTATAGTACAGAGAAAAGGTCAAACTAAATACTAAACGGTATATTCGGTCTTACTAATTCAGATCCTGTTTTCAAAGACCTTTGAAAAAGAGTAAACCAACCTCTTCAGGTGGTATGAACCCTCTGGGGCGTCTGTTCATCATGTTGGGTGGACAAGGCTGTAAAGAAATAGACAATCAGATAACATGGCCTTCATAAAAACCTCTAAACACAGTAAATTCTGGGGATGTTTGTAGTACCTTATCAAACCTCCCACCCCTTCTGAAAGGAGGACGAGATTTATTGAAATTCTGCTCTCCTTTAGCTTGGTCGATCACCATCATATTTCCTGGACTCTTTCCTGTAGATTGGAAGACATTAAAAGCATAACTATAAAGCTGTACTTTTTGTTAACTTTCTCAGAAGGTGAATACAATCAAAGCATAACATACGTCCATGTTTCTTGTCATCTTTCTTTGCCGCATCTGCGCCCGAATTGGAAGATGGTGCATCAGATTTGTTGGTTTTGGAGTCTTGTTTTTTGACGTCTTTGTTGTCCTTCTCAGATGGTTTGTCTGATTTCTTCTCCTCCTTCTTAGATGAAACCTGTGTCCTATTGAAAATAAAGGAAGGTATAACCAATGCAAAGAAACACTCCTCGACTTTAAAATAGAAAAGGATTATGGAAAGAGATTAAAACTGGATTAACTCTTACTTGCTGGAGGTTTTTGCTCCAGCTGGAGTGCGTTTCTCTCCAGAAATTTTACTGGAACTGGTCTTGTCTTCTCCCTCTTTCTTTGAGAAGTCCTTTTTGAATGGGTCAGTTTTCACCTACAAGGATGATGCCATGAGATTCCGCAATACTGATTCCATATTGTATATGAAGCTCATAAAAAGTGCTTCACAGTGGTAAAGTTCTTACCCTGTCCACAGATATCTGCTGTCCATGGAGTTCTGTGCGGTCCAGGTGAGAGATGCACCTGGCCACTTCTGCGCTGGATGACATGGTAACTAAGCCATAACACTTGGCTCCTGGGCTACGAGCATTGGTGACCACTTTGGCACTAAAAACCTATTTTGACACAACACAAATTAAAAAAAAACCTTTTGAAAGACCAAATCACAAACATAAGCTGGTGCCTATTTGTGACCCTGGACCACAAAAACAGTCATAAGGGTCCAATCTTTTTTAAAAATTGAGATTTATGCATCATCTGAAAGCTGAATGAATAGGACAATATTTGGCTGAGATACAACCATTTGAAAATTTGGAATCTGAGGGTGCAAAAAAAAATCTAAACATTGAGAAAATCACCTTTAAAGTTGTCCAAATGAAGTTCCTAACAATGCATATTACTAATCAAAAATTAAGTTTTAATATATTTACGGTAGGAAATTTACAAAACATCTTCATGGAACATGATCTTTACTTAATATCCTAATGGTTTTTGGCATAAAACTGGACCCATACAACGTGTTGTTGGTTATTGCTACAAGTATACCCATGCTACTTGTGACTGGTTTTGTGGTCCAGGGTCACATTTATCATGTACAAAGAGCCTTTACTTTTCCATATTTGCCAAAGAGGTTCTTGAGATCAGCTGCTTTGGTGTTGGACGACAGGCCGCTCACCCACAGATTGCGAGTAGAGCTGGTACTACTGCTGCCACTTCCTAAAGACAGACAAAAGGCTTTAGAAGACAATATACTTTAATGACAACTTCGTAAATAATTAAGCTCATAATAATTAAGATTTGTGATATGCTCCTTAAGAACTAGATAGTAATGGTGTTTTATCACTTAGAGCAGCTGCTGTGCATTAACTCTAACGTCTAATATTCCAAAACGCAAACCTATTGAGGAAAGTCATACCTTTTTCATCTTTTGTAGTCTTTCCATCTCGGTCTTTTGAAGAGCTAAAATGTGAATATTACGAGAGCGACAAGAAGAGAGAAATACTTTAATGAGTACCAGAGCAGGAGAAAAGACGGTGGGCATCGAGGTACATCTCCAAACAAACGACAAAGGTTATACAAATGTTTGGTGCATTACAGAAAAAGAAACAGAACAAAAAAACAAGAACAAAAAAAATCCCCATAGGCAAGGCTTGCACTCGGACAAAACTCCAATAAGGCTTCTTTCTCTTGCTTTTCCACAGGAGCAAGGTGGGTCAGGTTTTCTGCCAATTTATTCCCTTGACCAATGACATCCTCAGGAGGGTGTTCAACTTCAGAGAGAATGACTTCACTGGACTGACAAACCCCTCTGACATCACTGGAACTATTGCTCTTTTTTTAACCCATAAGTAGGGACTGGAAAAGCAAGTGCTGGAAATGTGTGCGTAACAGACGTGTTTTCAGCTCCTCGTTTAACTCCGCCAATTACCAAACTCGAAAAAATGGGCAAACCAAACCAAAAGAGCAAACCAAAGGCAGGGATTAGGTACACTGAACAACTTGTTATGAAAAAATTCTTGCGGCTACCCACAATGCTGCGTTCTTAGTGAGCTGGAACTTGGTAGTAGTATCTTAAAGAACTGACATAGAAAGACAAACCTCTTTGCTTGACCTGTCGCCCCAGTTGATGAGGGGCCTTTCTTCCCAGAATCCTTTTCCTTGTCTCCCGTTTCTCCTTTCTTCGAGGCCTCTCTGCTGTCCTTCTTGCCGGCGTCAGACATCAGCCCGTCATCTCTCTTACCATCCTTGTGGCCATCTATCGCTTCGGTCAGCGAGTCTGTCTCCTGCCCCATCTCAGCAGTGGCCTCAGGCTCTTCGCAGCCCTTGTCTGCCTCAGAATCTGGAAGTTTCACATGTTTACCTGTTTCCAGGAGATCGTCGCCATCTACATCCAGCGTGATGGCATCTTCGGCCTGGATGGTGACAGATATATTGTCATCCTCAACTTCTTTAATGGGTTCAGGAGCAGCTTCGCTCTCCAAGGCCTCCATCGCTGGCACTTCAGGCTCGGCTTCTCTCTCAGCCTCAATCTCCGCATCTGGATCGGGCTCGGGGTCGGGCTCCGCTTCCGCTTCCGCCTCAGCCTCAAGATCAGGCTCCACTCCTGCCTCAGCCTCGGGCTCTGCAAGGCCGTCTTCACAGGAGAAGGTTTTAGAATTGTCACGAGTAGCATCATCAGTATCAGTTACATCTGAGGGATTTAACAAGCATAAAACATGGCAAAAAAACACATTGTTTAACATTCAAATCTCTGTGCTACGTGACCTAGAAAGTACAACAAAGAGCAAGTTTAGTGTTAGTGCTCATCGTGGGTGAGGAAACCACAGGTATACATAAAAACACATTCCTTAGAGAACAACGAAGAGGATGAACAATCTTCTCACAACGATGAACATCAATATCTTGGTCCACATTTTGAAGGTTCCACGACTAGGTCGTCTTTACAGACATGTGTTCAGTCTGAGCGAAACTGCAAATCTATTCCATAAAGTGAGTCCTCCCGCCAGATGTCACCTCAGCTTCTTGTGGTCACTTCGAGAGTCTTCTTTCAGACACTTCCGCTGACCGTCCATCTCGTTTTACAGCTGATGGAGGCAAATCAAAAACAGGGTGCCAAATCTTCTCTGATCCGTTGTTCACAGTACTCTGTCCGGTAACATGGCTAAAAATGGATGTCCGCTGAGCTGCATCCAGTCTTGAATGAGTTCAAAGCACAAGCAGTGACGTTGATGTCCGCTTAAGCCATGTCGGCTATACTGCAGTCAGAAAGAAGTGTCAAGACTTTGGTGAGCGAGTTTCACATGTCATGTTCTGACCAGTCAACAAAGGCATGCAGCCTGTTGCCGTCTCCATTTCGGGAGGTAGTCCAGTCTCAACGGAAAGAAAGAGGCGGCCTGCTGAAGCTCGGGTGGTGTTCTGAACAGAGGAAGCACGCTGAGATCGAGTGGGTGAAAGGTCTCCTCTTGCTGATGAAATGTGGTGGCAGGGTAATGTGCTCTTGAACGAATTAGATGATGAGATTAGGAGCATCACTGATGTTAACACAAATGGTGACGTGTTATCTGTCCTTTGACGCAGCGCATGTTCCGGATGAGGCGTTTTAATGTCTGTGAACTGTTTGCGAGACCCGCTTTGAACGTGTCTGACTAGAACGTCGAAATTGAAAAACAGCAAAAGAAAAAGGAAGCAAGAGAAGTCCAACCGTCTGAAACCTGAAAAACAAACGTTACCTCTCCACCCCAAGAAGTGACCAGACATACCTTTTTCAGATTCCTCTTCCTCAGTCTCCTAAAAATATAACAAAAATTTATATAAGAATTTATATAAAATGCATATTTAAAGGTCCATATTTATATTTAGAAATCATACATTCAGTGGCAATAAAACAAATGTCAGTCAATATACTAAGATTTTATATTCTCTTTTTAAAGTGTTGGCTTGGTCACAAATGGTGTTTGCCAAAAAATGCTCTTAATTTTGTTAAAATAAAAGGCTGATTTTGCCAGAAGCTTGTAAACAACAATTTAAACAATTTTCAATATCATAAATATATATCATCGTTCAAAATTTTGGAGTTTGATATTTTAACGAAGGCTACATTTTTATTTGATCAAAACACAGTATGAACAGTAATAATGTTAAATATTACATTTTAAATACATGCTGACCACAAAAAATTTTGCGGTCCACAATATTTTTGTGGAAATATAATATGTTAATTTGAAACAGAAAAACACTATAAGACCAAAAGTATTGGGACTATAACAGCTTCTACACTTCTGGGAAGGATTTCCACAAGATTCTGGAGTGTTTCTGTGGGAATTTTGCCCATTTGTTCTGAGTCTTTGTGAGGTCAGGCACTGATGTTGGACGAGAAGGCCTGGCATTTAATCTCTGTTCCAGTTCACCCCAAAGGTGTTCGATGGGGTCGAGGTCAGGGCTCTGTGTGGGCCAGTCAATTTCTTCCACACTGGACTCCATCCAACTATGTCTTTATGGACCAAGTCTTGGGGCAGTCATGCTGGAAATGAAAGTGGCTTCCCCAAACTTTTCCAACAAAATTAGAAGCACAGCATTCTCCATTATGTCTTGGTATACTGAAGCACCCGATTCCATTGCTGCTCCAGAGTCTAGTGGTGGCATCTTTTACACCACTCCAACTGATATTTGACACTGTACTTGGTGATGTGAGATTGGGTCGGGCGATGTCTACCAAATTGGCATCAGAGAATGTCTACAGTGAAACCTTGTGATGGACGATGAGATCTGGGCAGGGGGCTGGGTTTGCCCAAGCGTGAATCCGTATTCGGAAAGGCACAGAAAGCAAATAACACGTTTTATGGAGCCACTAAAGGGACGTAGTTAGCGGTTTGCTAGCAGTAGTCTGTTACATTACAGTACATAAAATTTCACTTACCACATAAATACAGTAAGGAGGATTTACAGATCCCGAGCACCACAAACATTGAATCTTGTAAAATGCGTGGTAAGTGCTGCCGCTCCATAGTATACACGGTGTATGTGTGATTGCGTACTTTGCATACAGCTGTTTGGCCATGAAAACCCATTCCATGAAAAAACGTTTTGTGCTGAAATTAATGCCAGTGGAAGTTTGGAATTCTTCAATTATGGAATCAGCAGAGCACTAGCGACTTTTGCAGACCATGTCCATCAGCACTGAGATTTTATGTCGTCTTCCGCTTCATGGCTAATTTGAGTCCCTTTTCCAATAACACAACTTACAGTTCACTGTGGAATATCTAGCAGGGATGAACTGACTTGAATTCACTGAGCTCTTTAGAATAATCCTTTTTGGTCCCAAAAATGTTTGTAATTTGCAGACTGCATGGCTAGGTGCTTGATTTTAAAAACCTAAATTCAATAATTTACAAGTATGTCCCAATACTTTTGTCCATATAGTGTAGATTCCAAACTTTTGATCAGTAGTGCATGTTAAAAAACAGTTCAAATGTCAGTGTATTTTATACCTTTGACTTCTCATGTGTGACCCTGGACCACAAAACCAGTCATAAGGGTCAATTTTTTTAATGAGATTTATACATCTTCTGAAAGCTGAATAAATATGCTTTGCATTGATGTACGTTTGTTAGGACAGGACAATATTTGGCCGAGATACAACTATTTGAAAATCTGGAATCTGAGGGTGCAAAAATATCAAAATACTGAGAAACTCGCCTCTAAAGTTGTCCAAAGTTCTTAGCAATCGATATTACTAATCAAAAATTAAGTTTTGATATATTTATGGTAGGAAATTAAAAAAAAAAAAAAAAAAAGTTCATGGAACACAATCTTTTGGCATAAAAGAAAAATCATTTTGACCCATACAATGTATTGTTGGCTATTGTTACAAATATACTCATGCTAAGTATGACTGGTTTTGGGCTCCAGGGTCACATTCCACTTCTTAATTAATTTTAAACATGTATTGTTGATTTTATTTTCATTACCAATTTACTAAAATTTTAATTTTTAATGAAATAGCTTGTTTGAGAGGATAATTATACTATGTACCACTATATGTTTTTTGAATAAAACAAACATTACATACTACTTTCATATACTGTTTATATACATTCAAGTATACAGATATTCAAATATAAAGGTTGCAACAATATAGATGTCTGTAAAGATTTATATTGGCCTAATGCAATTTTTTGGTAGATTATTAATGTTTTTAAATAGTACCTAATATTCATATTAACATATTAATTATTTATTTGTCCAGTTTCAATTACCCCAATACGTGGTGACCCATACCTTAGAGAAGGATTCCTCTTCCATGGTGGTGTCAGCATCCAGGTCGGTCTTCTTTCCTGAGGATGTGTAAAAAAGCTATTCGGTAAATAGCTTATTTAAAATAAAAAGAGTTGAGTTCTGACAGTAAAGCCCTACCTTTATATTTGCTGTGTTTTCTCGTGGGTGTGTCAGCTGATACGGTGATTTCAATGTTGTCTGGATCTCCACCTTCATCTTCTATTGCCTTCACACAAAAACGCATGACCATTCAAATGATTATGGGAATTCTGGTCAATGATCACACTGTATTTTGCATAAATGATGTATGGTAGTGCAGTGTTAAACACATGGCGCACACATGATCTGAGCATTAAAAAAATTGTCTAAACTAATTTGGACTAACCCGCATTGAACTGAAGTCATGCATAAATAACGAAGATAACCTAGACCAGTGATATGCTGTTTTGCATCTATACAAGTCTTGTTTGTATGTCGTAACATAGATATTTATGGATATTGCTACACGCAGCATTATTAAATTATTAAACTGTAAAAGACTGCACATAAAGATTGTAAATAAAGATGGTGTATTGGTTTAAAGTTGCAGCGACTGATCTGTGTGCGTTGCAGCTGCTTTCGCTTCCAATTTAGCCTGCTTAGCAAATCCTTACAGATTCGTTTCTGTAACTGCTAGTAATTAAGTATTTCACGTAAATTCTGTCATATTTGAGGTCCACCTACGGCCATTACATCCATCCATTACATTACATGTTAAATGCATTAAAACAGTCAGGAATGAAAACATGTTTTAGGATACAAACGGCTATGCTAACTCTCGGTAGCCATTAAGCTAGCTCGCGAGCATTTATCCAAACGCCATCGTCAATTACGGTTTTAAATTAAACCTACCTGCTTCAGTCTTGCGACGAGTGTGTTTTTTACCCCAGTTACATCCAAATTTCTTCGTTTGAGCTCTGATTTAAGGTCTACCACACGTAAATCTGTAATCTTCTTAGTCTCCGCTGAAATGGCCCCCGACGCCATTTTACCTGTGTAACTAAAGCTGTGTGTGCTAGCGCGACAGCGACACACACTACACTAGACGAGACGAGCACCACAGGACACTCAGTCACATACCCCTTGTTTACGATTTTTTTTTTTTTTTGATCGTAAAAATACATACAAACATAAGAACACACATTAGATTACATATATTACGTGCTCTAGGATTTGAATTACATTGACAACACTGTGTCCCTTAATTAAACCTTAACATACGCCAAAAATAAAATAAAATAATTAAATACGGTTATAAATTCTTAATTTATAAATTCCTAAATCAAAATATATTTATTTGAGAAGGAACACTACATAAGATATTATGTTGTCTTGAAAAAAAGGTCTTAACGGAGTTAAAAATAAAAAAAAATAAGAAATAGATAATCTTTAGAAAGAAAAATAATCTTTGTTTTTAAAGTTTTACTTAACCCATTGACGTTTCTTATTTTAGGCATAAACTCTCTTGAATGAACTCGATATGAATGTTTAGATATTTATAAAGGGAAAAAAAAACATTTTTGCCATGTAATGTAGTCACCGTTATATATATATATATATATATATATATTATTTATATATTTCATATACACTGCCAGTCAAAAGTAAGATTTTAAATGTTTTTTCTTGCTCATCAAAGCTGCATTTGATAAAAAAAGATTCTGAATAAAACAGCAACATTGTGAAATATTATTTCATTGTAAAATATCGTTTTCTATATGAATATGTTTTAAAATGTCATATATTCCTGTGATGCAAAGCTGAATTTTCAGCATCATTACTCCAGTCTTCAGTGTCCCATGATCCTTCAGTAATCATTCTAATATGCTCATTTATTATCAATGTTGAAAACAGTTGTGCTGCTTAATATTTTGTTAGAACCTGTGGTCACTGAATTTTGATTCTTTTTTTTTTAAAGAAATTAATATTTTTATTCACCAAGGATGTGTTAAACAGATAGCGAAGACTTCTATTGTTACAAAAAGATTTCTATTTTGAATAAACTGTTTTTTTTTTATTCATCATAGGATCCTGAAAAAAAGAATCACAGGTTCCAAAAAATATTAAGCAGCACAAGTTTCCAACATTGATAATAAAAGTAATAAATCAGCATATTAGAATGATTTCTGAAGGATCATGTTACACTAAAAACCGGAGTAAAAAAAAATAAATCAAGCTTTGCATCACAGGAATAAATTATATTTTAAAAAGTATATTAAAATAGAAAACCATTATTTTAAACAGTAATAATATTTTACAATATTACCATTTTTTTCTGTATTTTTGATCAAGTAAATGCAGCCTTGATAAGCATAAGAGACTTTTTTTTTTATGTGGGACTACCTATATAGTTGTTATCTTTGTCCAAATCTCATATTATTGACACATTTTCATCATTGCGTGAAAACAACACCAACAGTATTTTCTTGTCTACTATACTATTTTTTAACATCAGTGTCCATATATCAATACGTTTAGAGCTGTGTAATACATAACTGCTGTAAATAAGAGAATGTCACAAATTATACGAGACATCTGTATATATCATTACCACAGTAATTTGATAAAAACTATAGTCACCATGGTAAATTCTTCCAAGTTCAAGAAGGCACAAGAATGGACACATAAAAGAGTTACCTAACTTTATTAATTTCATTATTTTAAAACTAATATAAATCCCATGGAATATCATCCTGGGGCCATTAAGTCTATGAATGCATGGACGCCTGCCATTAAGTACTGCATTCCAACACTCCATTCAAAATTATTACAGTTTTTCCTCAAAGTTCGGCAATCAGAGTGGAAATACACGGCCTCAGCACACTCTCATTCTCACAGCACTCCTGTCTTTTGTCTCTCATGTGCAAGTATATGCAAGTTAGCTAGTTGAGATTAATATTAGTGTTAGGATTTCACAGCAGCGAAAGAAAAAAAAAAAAAAGAAAACGAACGAAAAAAAGGGGGGAAACAGTTTGCTGCACAGTTGCAGAACAAATGCGTTAATGACAATATCTGACAAGGAATAATCAGCTAACAAGAGTCACTTTCTAGGTTATTGAGAGAGATAAATGAAGAAGGCTAGGAGACCCTGATGAAACAATAAATAATCTGTCGACATACGGAGCTTGTCTGAGGAATTACACTTTCTCAATTGCTCAATCAAAAATCCAACTTCATTATGCTATAAAACAACAATCAGAATACAGAGATGTGACATTCATTTTTTTTTCCTTTCTCTTCTCTTGAAAATACATTAGGTGAAGTGCGTTACGCTGTGACGTCAGATTGAGGTGCTGAGAGGGGACTGATGGAACGCAACCATGTGAGCGTTCAAAGAGGTGAAGTGCACAGTTGGTTCTCATCAGGGCTGGAGCTGAATTCATTTCAATTCCATCAGTTCAGGATCTAATGCATATAAACGTAAAATTAAACAGACAAGAAGCATTTCCATATGCTTTTTTAAACGAACCTCCCGAACTGAGTTAGCACTGGTAATGAGCCGAAGCGAAATGGAATGTCCAGCCCAGGTTCCCGTGTTGAGAGTGAATTGGTGTGAGAGGGTGAACACTGTTACAGCAGCTGATCTCTTAACCATGATCTTGTTTCCTAATTAAGGAATGTCTTGATTCACTTAAAAAAAAAAAACTCTATTTCAGATCACATTGTCTAAAACATAAAACTAATCAATATACTGATCAATAAATTGAGTCCTGCAATGTTTTAAAATGGAGGTTGACATTCTATTCCAGTAAAGCAAGGCATCAGGTATGTAAAAATGCTTCTTTACTAGAGCAGCAATCCTCGCCTGCAAGTTCTCAGGCCTTACGAGGCCTATTTCATTATATGTGCAAAGAAATGCATTGCAAGGAACCATGCAAAATAAAATACAATGACACTTATGAAAACAAAAGCTACATAAACCCTTTATAAATATACAATACAATTCAAAACCCTTAATGAAGATGTTATTTCTAGCTGTACTGGTACTACATGATAGCTGGCACGCTAGGCTTGATGCTTTTTTTTTTGTGGATTGTTGTTTTTCTTTTTTCCCATAGTTGCGCAGGTATTTCATGCCATCTTTGGTTGAATGCGTTACTGACAAAAATGAAAAGGAAAACAACAAATAAATGTCCAACAAAAGGGTTGCAAGAAAAATAGCATCAACTCTCTGGAGATAACTGAGCCTCGATGTCCACTCTGCAGATGGGGCATTTCTTGTTAGTGAGGAGCCATTGGTCTACACACAGTTGATGGAAGAGGTGCATACATGGAAGGCGCCTGCAGAAAAAAAGACAATTAATCATTAATATTCCACACATTAAAATCAGTCAAAATTAGCACATTAACTGCTGCTTCTGTCTCTTTTTCTTGACATGAAGTGTGTTTATGTAGTCGCAGAACGTTTTGAAGACCACATCAAATGGGAGACTTTTCAGACTTTTTTACTCTAACTCTAAGTGTTAGCAGAACAGTGAACTGCGGTCAGATGAGATGTTGTCAGGCCATATGTCAGTAAAAACCAATTTAGACCGGCTCGTAGCACATGCACTTCAATTGCACGCACAAATGCGGCAGCAAGCACTGTAGCCTGTATCATTTCAAATTAAAGCGCGAATGAAAATACGAGCATGCGTGTCAGATCTGCGTCACGTTCAGCAGCGGTAGCTCTTAAAGTAATAGCAGCCAAATAACCTAATAACCCAGCTGCTGTGATGTCTGCTAATTAATGAACAAAAGAGGAAAATCAATGACTTTTGAAGCTCTAAGGAGTCATCTGTATTTAATTTAGTATTTAGTGTTTGATAACTGCATTCAATTTCTGTATACTTGCTGAAGGGTATAGGTAAATAAGTGGTTTATTTGAAGATTGTACACTTAAATTAGAAACTGCTGTTTTTTTGAATACATGTTAAAATGAATAGCTCTCAATTATACTGTAATGCTGAATGGCCAACACTTCCTCATTCCCAACTCGTCACATTTGGTCAGGACCCTTGGCGTCACTTTTTGATGCTCAAGGTACCCCTTTAATGTCATTTTTCGACGCACAGGGGTATCCTTTTAGCGACACTTTTTTAGCGATGTGCAGGGTCCTTCACTATTTTCAGTTGTTTGTCTTAATTTAATGGTTTGCATGCATTTGTAAAAAACAGAAATAATTTTATATAATTTTTTACTTTCATTTGAACACCTAACCCCACCCCTACCCTAAACCTACCCACTTCTGAACAATATAAAACTCGTAACAGGCAAATATAAGTACAGTCACAGGTATTTATTGCAAAATCAGACCATAAACAAGCAGTATAAAATCATTACAAACAAGTCCTGTTGCATTTCAAGTCTTCTGAAGTCATGCGATATCTTTATGCGAAGAAGAGAGTACATACAAAACAATGTTTTAAATCGCCGAAAATGATCCCGCTCTGTTAACGCACTCACATCTCATTCAAAAAGATACTCCCGTATTTTAGCATGACGCACTCAGTCAGAAGACAACCAAGGCTGACGTAACACTTCTTCTGGACGCAATATTTGAATTTGCGCACAGAATGCACACAGGATGAGTTTTACGGCGGATAGAGACGGTGATCGCATCTATTCCTCTCACAAATCAATTGTTTGCCTTGGAAGACTTGGAATATTAATACTTTTTGAATAAATTATGACTATAGTTGTATCTGCCTGTTATATATTGTGTTTTATTGACAAATGGTAGGTTTAGGGGCAGGAGTTGAGTTACGTGCTTATAAATGTGTAATAAGGGTTTGTTATTTAAAGCAATGGAGGATCCTGCACGTCAAAATATGACGCCAAGAGGTGCTGACCAAGGGCCAATATACGAGTAAGAATGGCTACAGTCAATGGTTAAATACTAGAAAAAAAAATTTCTAGAGAAATCAGTAATATTGGTAACAGTGATGTTCACCTTCAGCCATAACAAAATATTTAACAAATATTAATAATATACCATCTTTAAGTTGTTTCTACATTAATTTGGAAATTGAATGAGTAATTATAGCAAAACAAAAGTATATTTAAAAACTAGTATAGGTGATTAATCACGACTAATTAAAATAAAAAAAATGTTAATTTTTTTAATTGATTGACAGCACTATTAAAAACAGATTGACCAATATATGGTAACAAAGACATTGCACAGAGTAGTTCACATACTCCAGCACAAGAGGGCAGCATAGAACATAAAGAAAAGGTACTCATGACTGACAAATGCCTAACTCAGGGGTAGCGAACGTTGGTCCTGGAGAGCCGCAGCCCCGCATAGTTTTGCTTCAACCCTAATCAAACGCACCTGAATAAGCTAATCAAGGTCTGAAGGATTACTAGAAAGCAACAGGGAGGTGAGTTTTAATTAGGGTTGGAGCTGAACTCTGCAGGGCTACAGCTCTCCAGGACCGGAGCTCGCCACCCCTGGCCTAACTGATCAAAATGATAACAATCTAAACTAAACCCTGGAGAGTACCACATTTAAAAATAAAATAACAAAATAAAAATGATTTAATAAAGCTTACTACAATCTCAAATCCAAAACGTTTTAAGTGTTTACCTGACATCCTCCCCTTCTTCCAGTATAGACAGACAGATGGTGCATTTCTCCTCCGTATCTTCCTCCGCACCCTCTTCTTCCTCTTGCTTACCATGCAGCTTTCTCTGTGCACGAGAAAGAAGCGTAACAGCCATTATGAGCAGAATCACTGCACCTAAATTCTCATAAACCAGAACATGAGAACACATAACAGCTCTTTCTGTCTTCTTTCCCCCAAATATATAGTTAATATGAATGTTTTTAATGTGGTATATTTTAAGTGCTGCGGTTGATGCTGGTGATACAAAAATAACCACATAGGAGCAGCATAACATGTTACATAAACATACAGCAACAATCTATTTTTACGTACAGCATGCTGATCATTTAAAAACAACACGTCAAGCAGTAACAAAACCTAAACTTCAGACATTGCACATTATATATTTTCAATTTAAAAAACCAGACACAAACGTTGTCAGTGTGCTCCTCAACTAGATTGACTAGGCCATTGTTGACTATTCCTGCCCCTGTTAACATCTACACAATATGTGAGCTAAAACATGTTTTCCCAAACTATTTGTTCACATTTTTTCTCACCGAGTTTGAGGTTGAGTGCATATTTTTCCCAACAGATGCCCATGCTTCAGGTGCTAACTGTTCCTCAGTGTCTCTCTCCACCACCTTCTGTATTAGGGCGGCAGGGTTTTAGATTACTGTTATTCAGAAATGTAATGCATTCTGTCATCTGCATGGAACCTTTTGCTACATATCAGTGACATTTCAAATGTCTGCACTATGCAGCTTTTGGCAATAAAAGGACTGGGTGAGGATTTCTGATGCATTTCATGAAATAAGATCTGATTACTATGGCTCCTGGTTAAGTTTTTTTGTGTGTGTCTAACAGGAAGCCCCTATATATTATATCCTCAGAGTCTTTTTGCAGACTGCCTGTCCATTATCACCAAACGGGACTTATTTTGACCACCTCACGTAAAACACTGATGTTTGTAAGTGAACGTGCTCTCACCTTTTTGTATTTGTGTGGGTAGGTGCACCTCTCTATGGTTCCCTGAGAGGCCCCTCGGTTCACAGTCCCCAGTCGCTCTTCTAAATGCAGCAGATCCTGTTAAAACACACAACTGGTTACAAGTGCTTATGAACCGGTCATATAATGAGAAATTCTTGGTAAAAGGAACAGAACACCAGAAGGATCAACAATAACTGAGCAGCTGGTGTGTGTATCTATCTGAAGAATCCCACGTTTAGAAGTGAGTTAAGAGTTTAGAAGTGGTTTTATTTTTATTTTTAACAGTCTGTGCTGAGTGTATTGCTCTGTGAATCCATCACAATGTAATAGAGGCTGTACAAAGAGGCTGTTATTGAAAGATGGGGGAGTTAAAATGATACTGGAGACAATAACAAACTCAGCTTATGAGTGAGCAGAGCCAAAAAAGTTGCTCCGAGCTTTTCACATGCAAAGGGAGAATTTCTTAGTTACAGCACTCACACACACACACACACACACACACACACACACACCAAACTTTATTATTATTGCCCTTTCAACAGCTGCTTTGTCATGCATTCTTCAGGAAATGTGTTTTGATCTCGCAAGAAAGAAATCACTAATGATTTGGTCCACATTGCAGTTCTTACCTCATATGTGCGGCCAAAGGTCATTCTGGAGGAGATGTAGCGAATATGTGGATATGTCACCTCAGGCATTGAGCCAGCAGTGTGCTGAAGAAAACAAACACATAAAATTAGTGACGGCACCAGTCAGGAGAAAAACTAATAGAAGTGAGAGTGCAACTATTTTAATCAAACAACTCCCGTTATTTATGAGAGGCACTGGAAATTATTCACACGTATGTTCATGCATGTCACTCTGTATGATTCAAATATAATTGCAGACTTTCAAATATATTAAATTCAAATTTCACACCTCAAATGTCTAATGAGCTTCCATTATAACTTGCAATGCATAATTCATGCACCCATACAAATCACCCTGAAATAACAGATGCTGCGGATACACGGCTTGAGGCTGCCGCCATTAATCTGTGCCATACCTGAGAGCAAATCAGGGCTTTTTTATTCATGCTAATGGATGCATATATTTCAGTTGCTGGAGAGGGGTAGGACTCACCATCAGCTGGATGGGGAAATGGTGCAGTCTGGGTGGAGGGTGATAGTGAGGCAGATGTGGGTGCAGGTGTCCTGAAGGGTAGGGAGCTACAGTTACACCAGCCTCGATGCCCAGTTCCCTACAACAGTAAGCAGTAAAAACCAGCATGTTAAACAACAGAATGTTGCTTGAACACCAACATTATGACAACAGATTTTGATATTATAGAGATGTAAAGATTCTGTCATGATGTCAATTTGTAGGCCAACCAGGAAAGCGAATTTACCACAAACTTGCTCAGGAATTGTTTTCTAAATTATCAGTTACTGATTATTAGTAAAATAAGGTCTGTGGTGACATCAGTTGGAACAAAACTTTTGTTGCTTGTGTTGCTTAAAGGAAAAGTCCACTTCCAGAACAAAAATTTACAGATATCTTTCTTCAGTCATTAAGAAATTATGTTTTTTGAGGAAACGTTTCAGGATTTTTCTTCATATAAAGGACTTCTATGGTGCCCCGAGTTTGAACTTCCAAAATGCAGTTTAAATGCGGCTTCAATCGATCCCAACTGCGGTTGTTAACGATCCCAGATGAGGAAGAAGGGTCTTATTTAGCAAAATGATCAGTTATTTTCATTTAAAAAATAACGATTTTGAAGTTAAGGGAGAACATGAGATGGGAGTTTTTCACCGTCATGCACCGGAAAAAAAAACAAGTTAGACAAGACGAGCATTTGACATTAAAAAGTATATAAATTGTATTTTTTTAATGAAAATAACCGATCGTTTTGCTAGATAAGACCCTTCTTCCTCGGCTTGGACCATTTGTAACTGCATTCGGGATCATTTGAAGCTGCATTTAAACTGCATTTTGGAAGTTCAAAATCAGGGCAACACAGAAGTGCACTATATGGAGAAAATTGCTGAAATGTTTTCCTCCAAAAACATAATTTCTTTATGACTGAAGAAAGAAAAACATGAACACCTTGGTGAGTACATTATCTGTAAATCTTTGTTCTGGAAGTGGACTTCTCCTTTAATTCACAAAATGTAAAAGTCTCTTTAAGCAATGTTAACCACAGACCTAATTTTAATGCTAAATCCAAAATGGATATTGTAAAAATCAACTGGAAATTCAATGAGGGAACTCATGGCTTCCAGGTTGGCAGTGTTCAAACCATCTGAAACAGTCATTTGAAGGATGAGTTTACTTCCAGAATAAAAATTTCCTAATAATTTACTCACCCCATGTCATCCAAGATATTCATGTCTTTTTGTTTCTTCAGTTAAAGAAATTAGTAAACATTTCAGGATTTTTCACCATATAGTGAACTTCAATCGGGATCAATGGTTTGAATGTCCACTGCAGTTTCAATGCAGCTTCAAAAGGCTCTACACAATCTCAGCTGAGGAACAAGGGTCTTATCTAGCAAAACGTTGGGTCACAAAGGTAGGGTAGGGTGAAAAACACATCATCTCACAACGTGTAATGCGTGAAGCCGCGAATGCAGATTGCAGAGCTGAGCAATTGTGGTTAAAATGTTTTTACTTTTTTTTTCTTTTCAGAAAATGACAGATCGTTAAAACTGCAATTTGGACTTTCAACCTGTTGATCCCCATTAAAGTTCACTATATGTAGAAAAATTCTGGAATGTTTTCCTTTCTCTTTCGACTGAAAAAAGAAAGACATGATATCTTGTCATGGGGCATCTCGGATGACATGGGGGTGAGTAAATTATCATGAAATTCTATCCTGGAAGTGAAGTAATCCTTTACAGAAACATTATACTTTTTAATGTACTCTACCATGTGGTCCTCTGGTCAGCCTGCCGGGGATGCGATGACATAGTTTGAGGGACGTGAATGTGATGTCCGTGACCGTAGTTAGGGTGCATTCTATGGGGATGCGGCGGGGGTCTCTCATGTGCTCGCCTTGAAGAAGGAGAAATAAACGTTATTACAGAAAAACAAAGACTTAAGCAGGACATTGTTTGCAAGTGTTTTAACATAAGCATCTTAATGAAAGAGTTCTCCTTAATACTCAAGGCTCTAGCCTTGCCAGGCATAAATTACATATTAAAATGTATTAAAACAGTTATTTTAAATTGTAATCATATCTTATAATATTACTGCTTTTATTTCTGAACAAATAAATGCAGGCTGGGTGAGCACAAGAGACTTGTATAAAATATCATAAAACAGCAACTCACGTTGGGTGCTGCATCATTCTGCGTCTCTGAACCTCCATTCTCTGCAATATGTCGTGCTGGTGGAGCCTCTGGACAGGGTTTGGGCCAAGTACAGGCAGGTGGTGTTGCAGCGCCTGGTGCTCAGGGGGAAGATGCTGCGGCAGAGGGGCACTGGAGCCTGGTAGATGATGGGAAGGCAGGGAGGGTGGAGGAGCTGGGGGCACCGAGTGGCCCGGGGCGTGAGAAGGCAGTGAGGTGTGGAAGGGGAGGACGGGGTGTGGGATGACATAGTCACCCTGTGGAGGAGGCTGTTGAGGGGGAGGAGCATTGCTGTGGGAGTGAGGACAGGACGAGGTCGACTGGTGGTGAAGGGGGCGTGGAAGAGGACCGTCTGGAGGAGAAGAGCACAAAAGTTACTATTAATAACAGAAATTCATCTCCTTTTCAAATTCTTTCTGAGGGAGAAAGTAAAGGGAAAACAAAGAAAAAGAATGGCCGCGAGATACAGGAGATAAATATAGCGAGAGAAAACGGGAGAATGTGCAAACAGGTGCTCCAGTGAGCTGTGAGTGGCAATTACTCCACTAAATTCAGGCCCACCAGGGAGCCCTGCCACGCTCATTTATATTCCACACAACGCTATTGTGAGCAGAATCAGCAATTAAGTGGGACTGCTGGGCACACTACCTGCAGCACTTAACACATTAAACATCAGGTGTTTCATCTAATTACCATAAAGCACAGGCGCCAACATCTCAGCATCTTCACATTCTCACTCACACACAACAAAACACAAAGGAATCATCTTACATCAAATTTTATTTTACTGCCTTCTTTTTAGAACAGCTAATAAATTTGGGGTGTAACAGTTCAAATTTCCCCAGGTCCAGGTTCTATCATTGTTCTATGGTCTCTGTTTGATTCGGTAAATACTAATTTTATATTAGTCAATACAATAACCATTACTTTGTGATTAGCCTTTATAAATCTGACTGTTGTAATTTTTATTTTTCAGGTAAAATTACCTAACTTTTAAAAGCATTAAGTCCATGATTCAGAACAATGTGGCACAGAATCAGTTCATTAAAAAAATACTTTTAAATGTGAACATTTACATAGGAAAAAAATATATTACATGTTCTGTGTTAAATGTAAATGTACTAAGGCTGCCTTCGACAAAAGATTTTTCTGGTTGACTAGTCGGCGTTAATTTTAAGCGATTAGTCGACTAATCACACGGTTATTAATAAACTCTTTAAATCATAATAATGAGCCTTTAATTGCCTACATAGCCTAATAAGTGCTCAAGCGCACGCATAAAGCTTGCCACAAGTAATGATTATTATTGTGTCAGAGAAAAACAGTAAGGACACTGCATTAACTTAATTTATTGATAAACTAGTGCTTCCTTGGTTTTCAGCTTAAGGGATCTTAAACATCTCCGCAGTAGTGGATGTGCCTGTATGCATGTTTCATACAAATTACATAATCTAAGATTATCTGTTTTGACTTGATGCGCTCCAGTTCAGAGACCGAGACGGCAGAAAGCATATCCTATTTGCTTTCATTATTTTACAAAAGCACACAAACAAAAGTCTTTACAGATTCGAAAGATATTTTACTCTTATCTGTATGACCAAAAATTGAGTATTTTAAGAGCAAATGATTGTACTGGCGCCTCCATCTGTCAAGCACCCCGCACAGACACTTGAATAGCGCAAATTTTTCTAGGTTAACATTAGATTAAGCAGCCATAGTTGCTACTATTCACACATTAAAGATGACAAGTCATATTTGAGGTCGCAGAATGACAGGCGAGTGTTAATGATCTGTCCGTCATGGATTGTGCGACTTTGCCACTTCCTGTGGATTAATTTTTTTTCTGTGAATAAGCGACTAATAAAATTTTGGTCGACCAAGCCTCCTCCTGTCGACTATTGGAGGCAGCCTTTATATTAATAAAATACATTATTATAAATCACGTTTTTAAGAGGCACTGTCATACATGACAGTACAAACATGTACTACACCATTTTTTTTTTTTTTTTTAAACAGAACCATTTCACCCCTAAATTAAAATTAATATTGATTAAAATTTTAAGTTAAAAAGTGCTTACAGGGGGGATGCATGTAGTGCCTGCAGGAAGAGAGCTGAGGAGGTTGGGGCTGAGGCTGGGCCACTATGGCTGAGCTGAATGAGTCGGCCACAGTCTGCTGGCTGGGTCCAGGTGCAGCCTGGGAAACGTAAGCAGGAGGCCGGGAGGCAGAGCCTGGACAGCAGGGATCGAAGGCTGACGTGCCGTGGAACCCTGTGCTGCTGGATCCACTGCTACGCACTGCACTGCTACTAAGATCCACCGGCAGAGTCTGCTGAGACAAAGAGAGACGCAGAAACCGGCAGTTAATCCAGCAACAAATATGTTTTGGAACAAAGACATCTGTTGCATTAGCATATGGCTGGTGAACTGACTTTGAAGAAAATATAAATGGTTGTCAGAGTGTTGCTTTAGGGCTTGCTAAGGCATACAAAGCTAATTTTTAAGTCAGAAAATAATTTCACATCTGAACAAGTGGTCTACCCAGTACAGACTTGAATTTGCATATTTTGTTACAGAATAAAATAGCATTTTATTACAAAATACTATCATTATCATCATTCATATTAAGTATCCCCACATGAAAACACAATGTGCTGGCGACTGCTTGTACCAGACCAGAGAAAATATTGATTGTTTTCGACAATATGAGCTGTTCCAATGAAATGTTGATAAAATGGCACTGGAAGATCACATGACAGCTGGCAAAAGATTATTTTTTTTGGAGTGCAATATCTGTGCCCTCAGTGAAACTAAATCACTGTCTGAGATCAACTTATAAGCAAAACTTTTTAATGTGGCTGCACTCTATAATACCTTGGAAATAACACGTCATATCTGAGAGGCAAGAATGCGACTGTGGTAGCTGAAGAGGATCATTCAAGTTAAGCCCCATATTTAGCTTGATAAGCAGTTGTCAGTTTGTCATGCAGGAGCGCTATTTTGCTCCTGATGCTTCTCACAACTTTGACAACACTGAAATGACGTGCTACCGCTCTTCTGCTCCACCTCTGATTACAATGACTGCAAAATCTTTGTAGGACAGGGTTGTGGAAAAAGTTTGGAAGCTACAAAATGACTAACATCTCTTACAACACTTAAAATATGCAATGTTGAGTCTGCAGCAAACAGGCACATATTCAGATCACGTGAGATTCCACATGTGTCTCTTATCTTGCAATTAAGTTGTTTGTATTCACAGCAGTCTTCTATTAGTCAACTGCCTGAAGTTTACTACCTAGATTTAGGGGTTTGTTCAATAATGAGTTGCATATCTCATAAAATACATCTTCAATTCACATACTTAAAAAAAAAAAGGTACACATCAAGTTCAGATTGAGAAATAAATAAATAAATACACGAGCCAAAGAAATTATACGTATAACATCCAAAACAGTAATAAATTCCTCTCGAAATGAGGGCATTCACCCCAAATCTAATCCTTTACACACTTTGATGTATAAAACATGCCTGACACCACCTCGCTTCGCTTTATACCTCCCGTCTGCGCATATCTGATGACTAGCTAACGGCACTTACTGCTCATTGCCCCATCATCAAAGGCCACAGACTTTTGCCAAATGCATTTCGCACAAAAACAACTTTGTTAGCCCAGCATACATTGAGACAGTGTCACGCCATACACAGCTTTCTCTTATTGAGGAACAACAAGCATTATGCTTCTCTATTGTGGTAAATAATAGAAATCAGCAGCCAAGACAATTAGTTCAATGTGAATTATTCAACATCACTGAGAGGATGGTCTCAAACAAAATCCCTGGTGGATAAGCTCAGCTTCAGAAAAATAATTTTTTCATAAAGGTGCTTTGGATTTTCCTTTTCATCATCAAAACATGAAGGGTGATTTAGTATTTCAAGAAGGCAGAATCTTAACTAATACCAAACAAAAACATATGCTGTTAAATGCAAACCATGTGTGAAATAAAAAACAGACGGTGTTGTCAACAATACAGATATTATGCTTCACATAGTCAACATATTATTTCGATTTTCTCGCTCAGTTTATGTAGCAAAAGGGTTTTTTCTCAATTTATGATGCAAAAAGGGTTTAATTCATACACACAATGAACAAAGAAGCCAAGAAAATGGATTTTAGTATCAGCTGCTACAGCAGCTTATAATATCCTTGCCTTATCCGACAATATAAGCTTCTTGTGCAGTTATTAAGGTACCTGGTCGTGGTACTGGTTGCTGCTGCTCACCCCTCCACAGGGCGCAGGCATGGCAGTGGGCCTCTCCAGAGGGCAGCTGGACTCTGGGAAGGTTAAGGAAGAAGGGACCGGGGTGGTATGGTGGTGATGGTGGAAGTGGTGCGAGTGACCGTGGGAGCCAGACTGCTGGGGACCAGACTGCTGTGTCGTCCCACCCTGCATGCACCCTGAGTGGGTGTGCCCCATGGAGAGATGCCCTGAAGATGGCCCGCTGCAAGGGGAGTGCTGGGGGCAACAAGAAGGTAACCTGGGCATCGCCACACCTCCATTCTCACCAGACAAGCTTCTTCTGCTGTCATCTGATTGAGGGATAAAAACATACAATTACAATCTAATACAAACGTATCATTAATCGATGTCAATTATTGGATAGCTGCGTCTCCATAGCTTACCTTCGGTGGCAATGGTGTTGGTGGTGCTGGGTCCTGGCACTCCACCGTGGCTCTGAGCAGCCAGTGTGCTATCAGGGGCGGCCGCTGAGCAGCTACTGGAGGGACCAGGACCCTCCTGTGGCGATTCTGAGGTACAGGCATTATGGGAAGAGGAAGAGGAAGAAGAACTGACCAGCTGTGGGTGTGTGCTGTCAGAAGTGGTTGGCACGACTGAGAGATCTGAAGATGGATCAGCATACACAAAGACACACACACACACAAAACATAAATGGTAAAACTTAGCAATGAACAATATATTGGTTATCTGTCAATATCAGAATGCACATTTTTAAAATAGCCCGCCTTGTTGGCAGAGGCTATTTAGACTAACTCCGCCCACCAACATGTAGTTGGACCAGACGACATTACAAAAGACGGCTCTCAAACAGCCAGTCCAGTGGAGACGGTAAAGTCTTTTTGACGCGATCGAGTTTGAATCAGCCTTTTGCCAAAATCATTCTTCTCCATTCTCACATTACAAATCACATCGAAAAGGCATTTATTTTCAATAAATGAAGGAAATAATTGAAAAGTTGACAATAAAGTATCAGGTAGGCTCAGGGTAAGTGTAGGGAGGGTTTTATTGTCCCAGTAACCCAAGTGCCACCCATTTATTAATTTCAATAAAAATGATCACATACACTCAATACATTATTACTGCATGCTGTTTTATAATGTACTACAATAATGAGGTGCTGAAACCTGGCACTATTTGCAAGAAGTAGCATAAATATCAGAAAATACTGCTATTTTCACATAGTGTAAATAGAATCTATAGCTATTTGCACTTAGTATAAATAGCACATCACTAAGAAAATATGCTATTTATACTTTGTTGTAAATAGCCGCTGCAATATTTTTAATCAGTGTTGGTCGATATTTGACATTTAATTATGCATACAAAATTGACCTATTTTTGATTTTTAATTTAGATTAGCTTTGCCATCATTTAATTACATCAATTCAATAATACTGTTAAATTCTTAACAAATCTCAAAATCTAATTGTACAGTTTTGTTTAAAATGCAATTTATTCTTGTGACTGCAAAGCCTAATTTTCAGCAGCCATTATTCATTTTTCAGTGTCACATGATCCTTCAAATATGAAGAAATCATTCTAATATGTTGATTTGGTGTTCAAGAAACATTATTTTCATCAATGTTAAAAACAGTTTATTCTGCTTAATATTTTTACAGGATTGTTTGATAAATTTATTATTTTTAAAAGCATTATCTTTGAAGCATTTCTGTGACATGGAATGTTTTGGTAACGAATGTCTATACTGTCACTTTTGATCAATTGCTGATCACATATGTCCTGTCAATCACAATTACTGTCACATATTTCCTTGCTGAAAAAGCATCCATTTCCTTCTTCAAATAAATAAAATAAGTACTGATCGCAAACCTCTGAACAATAATGTATACCCAATTTTCATACTGTACATCATAATGCTGTGATACCTAAATTCGCATGTAGCGTTTTAAAAGTGCTCTATGTTAAATTATTAAAGAAAATTAATTTGTATCAGCCAAAATGTTATCATTTTTTAGTACTTAAGTACACCTTTAATAATAACTTTGAGGGTATTAGTAATAAGGGTCTTCTTAATTTAGAGGGGTTCGTTGCAACTGGCAACAGATGGTTTTCTCCAGCTCCAGAACATCAGCGTGAACGTGTGTGTGCATTTTCACACTCACAGACTTTATTCACGAAGTGGCCCATGAGAATAACTACTCATTAACATTCCATAGCGAGTAATCCATCTGCTTTTTCCTTGCAAATTAATTTCTCACTCCGTCAAAAGAAATGCAAATGCAATCATATCTCAGCCTGCTCTTTTACCTCCCCACCAGCTACAGACCCCAAAAGACAAACAAAGAGACACTTTATGACAGTAAATCAAACAAAACAATGTAAATGAGTTTTCCTTTGACAAACCTCGAGGTTTGGGAGCATATCACAGATTAATGAGATAACACTACACAGATTTTATTTCCTCATCCAGAATGACAGTTTAATTGGTTCCTATAGTAGTTCTCTCTGAATCTTTGGGGCCAGCGGCTGATTGCATAACAGACAGACTTCATTATGTTGCCTGCAAATGAAATCAGAATTAAACTCAATTGTGCACAATAAAGGGGATGCTTTTGGTGTCCGTCAGTCTGTGGCTGTGAGAGAATATTGTGCAACAGCGAAGGCTATTTATGCTGCTGTGCATGCTGAAACTATATAGATTAATCATTATTAACGGGGTCTGAACACACAGTCGAGCTGCAATCCACAGCGCTGAACAACACTAACCGAATCTACCAGATTCATTCCTCCTCCCCCTCACACACAGAGATACAGCTCAAAGACAGAGAGGGAGGACCGCTCACAGTGAAAGATGAGTAGATTAGATGTGACATCTAATATTTCCCAAACCCACGCAGTGTTGAACTGGGTGATCTAACTCTCATTGCCTCCTTTATGTTCCAGACCTGAAGACCATCACTACAGCACCGAGTCAGGGAGACGCTCATCAAATACTCATCAAACCTGTTACATTTCAAATAATGGCTGACACACATGAAATAATCTCTCCCTCAATTTCAGGGCTCAGCAAAAGTGGACAGCAGATTGTTTTTACTTGTTATGGTTATGCAATGGACTTCTGTTGTTTCAAAAGTTGCGGTTACAGCTCATGTATATCAAGCATTTGAATTATAGCATGAAAAGAGGTCATGACCGGAACAATATTCAAAAGGCCTTTTCATGTTCCGAAACGAGGGGATATTAAATTCCTGTCCAGTTCCTGTTGCTTTCTCCCTTCGACTCCCTTTGATTGTGCTGCTTAACTGGATGGATGGTAGTTTTGCAATCCTAAAGTCAGTGATTATGAAAAACACATGAATTCATACACTCCTGCTTCTCTACATCTAAAGCTTTTAAACTTTGTGATAATGACAGAAGCAGCACAAACTGAGAAAAAGAATAATATAGAGCAGGCACAAAGGATAATACAGGAGAATAAATTGGGATGTATTATATCGGTTATCTGCTGATATATATTTTTTAAAGTTTTCGGCCCATATTGGATAATTAATTGTTCATTCTCATGTCCACTACTTTTAACATTTACTTTAAGCAAGCGTTAAAGAATGGCAAAGGCAAAGTAGGGCCCTATGGAACCCATTTTATTTTTTCCCAAATGCCGTTTTTTTTTTTTTTCCCACCATTTTCATTTTTCTGGATTCCGTTTAATTATTTTTAATGGTTAAATAACAAAAAATATATATAAATAAATTTTACATAAATTTTATGCTTTCATTAAATTGTAATAATTAAAAGCATTTTGAATTAATTGATTTTTAAAAAATATATTATTTATTTATTTAAAAAATAAAATTATAATTATTTTTTTATTAGCAGTAGAACAGTAAATTACATTTTTATGACTGGATTCTGTGATTCCGTCCGCGTTTTTCACATTACGGAAATCAAAGGGTCCTAGTAATATTAATCTTTAAAAATACTAATAATTTAATATCACAGTCAAAATGAATATCCATTTTTCATACGGAATTCACTTGTAACATGAAATAAAAACGCGTTCATTTTTTCGCATCAATTTTTAAATAGTTATGACAAATTAGTGTAGAATTTAATATCATGCACAAAATTACAATTATTGGCTTATCATATGGGCTAGAATTGAGATTTTAATCGACACGCATAAAAAAAAAAAAATCATGAAAATTTATTCTTAATTAGTGGCACTATATCTATATTTTCCCCATATGTCATGTGGGGCACTCCGTACATCCCTAAAGTGTATGTAAATTCATAGCAAAGGTCTTCTCACCATCTTCGTCCACGGTGAGGTCCACCACCTCTCCAGCACTCTGTCTGAGTGGCTGGATGACGGTGGACAGGCGATGGCGGCCACGTCCCTCCTGAGCTCGGCTCTGGGAACAGCTGGGTCCCCAGTGCATCCTGCCATGGCTTCCCACCGAGCGCGGCCTGCACAACACACAGATGACAGCCTACATTAATATAACTGTAAAACTATTTGAAAACAATGCCAAAAGTCAATTAGCCAGTGTTCAGGGTAATGCCTGGTAAAAGTGGTCGATTGAGGACAGAGCGAATGTGCTGTAGAGGCAGACCTGTGTTTGTGGCCTGAATTTTGTTGTTTCCAGTGAGCTGTAGCAGGGCATTAGAGCAGCAACTTTAGCAGCTACTGGAATGATCGGCTGGAACGTAAATAAGAGCCAGCTGACATGAGAGCTAGAGCTCTTCACACTCACACACACACATATTGTAAGCCTATGAGAAGATACAGCACACTAGTGCCATGAGAGCATAACATGCATGTATTTCACACACAGAACCATGACTAGTGTAAACCACAAAATGAAGAAAAACTTACACCATAACAAGAAACAAACGATGCAATCAACAGATAAACAATAAGCTAAACCACCATGACCTGTTATGTGAGCTAAGACCTTTGAGAAGAACGCATGAAAATACTTAATTTCATTAGAATAAATGAGATAACACTACACAAAAAAGAAAAGAACAAAAAAGAAATTGTGAACATAAGAGCTATTTTGTTCAAGCAAGAATCCAGAAGAGGGCCACTCCTCAAAGTCTGAGCTCCCTGGTGTAAACAGTGTGAAGGGAGGGGGAGGAGCTTGTGCATGGTGAAAAGGGGAGGGGCTTGCATGTAGAGAAAAGAGGATAGGCTTGTGAGCAGGAGATTTGAAATGCAACACTGTCAAGGTCTGAATCACACCACAGGTATAACAACACTAATTTGAAAACCACTACATGCATGATTCTGCTCCAAACATTATTTCAACTGATTCTTTGTTTCAGTCTTAAAACAGCTACATTTTCTTCCTACGCTGCCTCTGTAAATCATGTTCTCTTGTAAATAAAACACAGCTTTAAATATCTTCACTATTTTTACTTGCTCATTAAAAGACACATTAAGTCATACTGACATTCAGACAGTCAGTGTTTGGAACTAAAACTGTATTTATTAGCAGGTGTGACTCTCAAACAGTCCTAATTTTAGCCGTTACTGTCTACCAATGTCAACTTTCGGCATTGCAGTGAATATCAAGAGTAATCGTAAAGAAAATGATCAAAGATTACAAAAAAAAAGTTCATTCGTGATGGAAGTTTGTGTCAAATCTTTATTTAAAGTTACATTTATGCAAATATCACATGCTTTTATCCAAAGCACTTAACATTGCATTTAATGCATTCTTTGGGAACCAAGTCGATGATGCTCTATTGTTCGAGCTACAGAAAATGATTAAGCAATGGCAGCTTTAAATGTTTTTTTTTTTTTAAATCTTAATAAAAGAATACACCATTCAGATGACACAAAGCTTATATTTTATTCTCTGCGAGTTTCCAGAACCACTCATTAATTGTCAACTATTAGTACTGACGTACACAACACAATATGAAAATTGTGATTTTTAGTAGTGTGTTTCAGAATGTTATAAACTCCTGGTATGTATAGTTTAGCTTTCCCTGGAGAGTTTAAACAACATGGTGGTTTTCAAAAAATTCCAAATAAATTATTCTGGAATTCTATAATCACTCTTGGAATTCTAGCCCTCTGTGAGGATTTGATTCCATAGGAGGGGCGCAGCGGCCCCGGCTGCCGTAAAGCAGAGTGTGTCTGGGAATAGAGTTGTTCTCCAGGCTGGGATTTAGTGGCCCCAAGCAACTGTGTCTGGAGAGCAGGGAAGCCCCCTGCCTCCCAACCCAACACTGGTGAGCCCGTTAACCACAGATTGCATCATTAAAACATCAAAACAAAATGATTACCAACAGGCTTGGAGGGCTGAGGGATTCTCTAGAGACGAGGGGAGTGACTCCAGAACGTTCAGTTTCCTTGTGAACGTTTCAGTGAATGCGTGTGCACCCGTTATACTTAATAAATCAACAATATGTAGGTCATGTAAACACCTTAAACTGTGTTCTTTATGTCAGGTAAAGGTAGTTTAAGCAAAATCAATTTGGCACACATTACCTCAATTTTCTTTCTGCTTGAAAACACCTTTTTCTGGTGTTCTGTTGGCTTCAATGTGTGTAAGTCCAGTCATGTTCTGACATACCTAGTCATCTCAACTTCACATTTTCACAATCGAATACCTGACTGCCTGTGTATAACTATACACTAAAGTAGATTTGCTATTCTGTTGCTGATTTGAAAACATTTAGGGGAGCAGATCAGATTGAACGGTGTGCATCAGTATTCAGAGCAAAAAGGACTGACTATTCCAGAAAACATCCTTAGGCGTCCTCCACATTTGTACTCAGAGGACAAATAAAACAAACACACAAGAAACAAATCACAAATTCTACGTAACTATAAAAACTCAGCGCACAATTCCTGCTCCTGTAATTTCCCCCTAGGATCAACAAAAGCACCCAAATTGCATGCATTAAAAAAATCCATATAATGAAAATAACACATAAACAGGGGAGGGGGGAAGGGGAATTTATAATCTCAAAACTGAACCATAGAGAAACAATGACCATCCTAACACTGGAATGACTCTTGAAATGATAAATATCTTAAAATGTCAAAAACTTAACACAGCAAAATCTTTTTACATAGTAAAACTACCATAAAGCAGCTGTGCTTAATACACATTGCTTTAATATTGTGGTTGTTTATTAACAAATCACAGTTAATGAACAATTCTTCCACTAAGTAATACCATTCATTAGCCTGACTGTTAGCTGTTTACAACTGCCAAGCAATTTGATGTATTAATATAGAACTCAACTGATGTGCAAACACATGTGAAAATGCATGTTATTTGACCTAGGCTTGAATCAAGGCTTATCCAATTAGACATACACTATCAGTCAAAAGATTTTTTAAAGAAGACTCTTCTGCTCACCAAGCCTGCATTTATTTGATCGAAAGTACAGAAAAAAACAGTAAAATGTTGCAATAATTTTACTATTTAAAATAACTGTTTTCTTTTTTTCCTGTGATTTCAACGCTGAATTTTTAGCGTCATTACTCCAGACACATGATCCTTAAGAAATCATTCCAATATTCTGCTTTGCTGCTCAAAAAACAGGTTTCTTTGATGAATAGAAAGTTTAGAAGGACAGCATTTATCTGAAATAGACATCTTTTGTAACATTATAAATGTCTTTATCATCACTTTTGATCAATTTAAAGCATCCTTGCTAAATAAAAGTATTGATTTCTACCATTTCTCTCCAAAAAATAATAAATTATACTGACTCCAAGCTATTGAATGCTATAGTGTATGTTACAAAAGCTTTTTTTTTTAAAGATAAAAGCTGATCTTTGGATCTTTCTATTCCAAGAATCCTGAAAAAAGTACTCAAATGTTTTAAATAATAATAATAATAATAATAATAATAATAATAATAAAAAAAATAAATAAAAATAAATAAATATTTCTTGAACTGCAAATCAGTATATTAGAATGATTTCTGAAGGATCATGTGACACTGAAGACTGGAGTAATGATGTTAAAAATTTTGCTATGATCACAGGAATAAATTACATTTTAAAATATATTCAGAATATACAGAAAGCAGTTTTAAATAGCAAAAATATTTCACAATATTACTGCTTTTGCTGTATTTTGGATCAAATAAATGCAGTCTTGGTGAGCAGAAAAGGCTTCTTTAAAAAAACTAAACTCATACTGTTCAAAAACTTTCGACTGGTAGTGTAACTAAAAAATAAATAAATAAATAAATAAATAAAATAAAATAAAATAAAAACCTATACTAAATACTGCATACAATAAATACTACGAAAAAGACAACTCTACACTTAATCATGCCTAAAATACCCAAGACCCCATGTTCTTAAGCTTTTAAAGTGTCAAATCAGTCTTGAGTGCTGGGGAATACCTGAGGCGGTGTGTGACACTGCTCTTTAATTGGCAGAATCACAGGCAAAGACAGAGAAATCACCTGAGACCTGCCTCTAATTACCCACAAGCAGGCCTGGGATTATTTTGTAAATTACACCAGCGTGGCATTTTGAGTCTATAGTTGGGATGGGCACAGGAACGGATAGGGTGGTACCCGAGAGGGAGAGGAGGTAGGATTATTTTGGAATTTGAAGAATTTTAGCTCTTTGTCCACGGTGCCTTGTTTGCAAACATATTGGTTGAATTCTTCCTATACGTCTCACACAACTTTACAGTGGGCAGGATCAACACAAGCCTCTTCCTGGAGCCGGCAGAAAGGTCAGATGAAAGACTCTGTGCAGAATTTGAAAGGGAGTCTTGACATTTTTTTACTGGATTCCTTTAATAGCAAATCTTTAAGCAAAACAACAGAACAGAAGTCCATGCGAAATGTGTCAAGTGCCTGTGTGTGGGAAGACGTCTGCCGAGTTTTGCAAGCTTCTGCATTTAAAGACAGGGTGCTGTTGTGAGATGGGGGAGGGGTGAAACTGAGTCGCTTCCATAAGCAAGTGACCATATACAACTACCACAGAAACACATAGACAACAGCATCATTTGAACAGATGAAGAAAGGTTTTTAATAAGAAATATATAATGCAAACAGATTGGTCTATAACGCTGCCGTAAGCGGATGTCTGCCACAGCATATTCCAGGTTCCATCAAATTCAACCCCCCTTCTCTGAATTAATAGTCCATCTATCTATATGATTTCCTACACTCATGCTTGTCCTCGTCGGTCTCCATATGCACTATAAACAAAGGATCTTTGAGTGGAAGAGCTTCATTGCTCATCCAGCTGACCTTAGACACCCAGAGCCCCTCCTCCAGCTAAGAAACACTCTCAGCATTCTGCTGCAAGCCCAGGCACCTCAGGGAGATGGGAAAGATTAAATGAGACCACTCTCGCTACATAACACACATCCAGTTCCTGGAAATGCTTTCCATAGGCATGAGTTCAGACTAGAGGAAGGGAGGAGTGAGAAGAGGAAAGCCGAACAAGAGGGAGGCAGAGGAAGAGGCATATGGGTAAAAAAGAAAAAGAAGAGGAGGGTAAAAGAGGGAATGAAAATAAAATAAAATAGAAAGTCAAATGAACCCCGTTGCTCCACATTACAACAGTGTGAAGAGCTCTGGAAAAAGTAACGTTTCATAGCTGAGCCTTCTACAACATTTTTACAGAGAAGGAACTAGAGGATAGACTAGTCATCAACCACTTACAGACAGTTTTCTTGTAGCTTCATAAAATTATGGTTGAACCACTTATGTCACATAGACTATTTAACAATGTCCTTACTACCTTTCTGGGCCTTGAACGTGTCAGTTGCATCTATGCAGGGTCAGAAAGCTCTCGGTTTTAATCAAAAATATCTTAATTTGTGTTCCAAAACACGGGTTTGGAACAACATGAGTGTGAGTAATTAATGACAGAAATTCATTTTTGGGTGAACTATCCCTTTAAGAAACTAAAATATAATATAATACAAACAAATAAGCCAACAGGTAGTGTTACTGATTGGTACGATTAGAAAAGCTGCACTGTTGAACAATGAGAAAAGCGGACATATTTTTAACAATAAACAATATGTATTCAATACTTCGCATTACACATCTCAAAAAAAACCAAGTGCCTTTTCAGCTCATTGTTGTAACTATTTGAAAGGTAGCACTCAAATTACTACTGCACAAACACACGCAAAGCATTCGGTATAAACCAGTTTATTACTGTATCTGCCTTGCTAAGAGCGAATGCGAACTACACCTATTCACTATTCTCAAATGTACACTCACAAAAGACCCCCATTTTCCTCTGACCTTGGCCACGTGATGTTTTCCTGAGCTGTAAAGCCTTTCCCTCCCCCTTCACTGAAGTCCAATCCAAACCACAGCAGACACACGGCCTGCAGATCAGCATTCAGTCGCAAACACACGAGCTCACATTCCTGCACACTATCTCTCTCTCTCTCATCCTCACTCTCCACACTAAAGCCATATAACGGCAGGACCACATGATTTTAGCTGCATTCCAGTGCTGTTGTTTGAAGAGGGATAACAGTCCTCATGACCTTTAGGAAAATAAATGAGGGAGCTGAGCTTACTGATGCAGAGAAAACTACGTGCAACTGGAAGAGGGAAAATCTAATTAAACAAAAAACCTATAGAACTGCTCACTATATAGCTGGCCAACTTAAACACAGACAGCAAAATCAGTAGGCAAGAGAGTCTTCCTCAAGCTTCTCTGAGAGGATGTGCTTCTACATCCAAACACAAGCACATGGTCGGCATGCGCGGTTTAGAAAAAAAGTCTTCATCATCAGCAGGGACAGAGGGAGCATTGGGGTATCTTGTCATGTAATTTTACCAATAAAGAACATGAAGCTACATTTACACTATAGAGCATTTTCTATTTAAACCACTGATCTATAGAGAACTGGATTGCTCATGACGTCATAAAAGTGAAGCCACTACGCCGCCATATTAGTATTCCCTAGTATGCGCATACATTCTATTGAATGAACAGGAAATTATACGATTTCAATGAGAAAGCATCACATAACAAGTCAGCGTTTTTATATCCTAAGTCTCACTGTACATTTTCACAATGCAAACGTCCTAAGCATGTAAACGGTTATGTGTTTAATGTCGGGAATTCCCTCTGCTTATTAAAAATTTACGTTCATATAGCCAACATTAGTCAGTTACATTAGATGAACATGATAAACATCGGACGTTTAACATATGTTTACAAATGACAAAGTGCT
>JAHKKF010520913.1:0-12758 GCA_019740295.1 Labeo calbasu | reverse complement strand
AAGCCACGGCCGAGTACACAGTCCAGATGCTCATGGCGGGTCAGGGAGCTTGAGAAGCTTTGGCCGATTACACAGTCCAGACGACCATGGTGGATCGGGGGGTAGCCCCCCAAAAATTTTCTTGGGGGAAATTAGGGTATTGTCAGCCCGGAAGAGTACAGGAGGACCGGGCTTAGGAGGCGCAGGCTCAGGAGGGCGCTCGGGAGGCGCCGGCTCTGGAAGGCGCTCGGGCTCTGGACGGCGCTCGGGCTCTAGACGACTGGACGGGACCAGCGGAGACTTAGGAGGGCTGGACGGGACCAGCAGAGACGAAGGAGGGCTGGACGGGACCAGCAGAGACGAAGGAGAGAGTAATCCAAATTGGTCCATAATGTCCTTATGGCATATGTGGCTTGCCATATTCGAAGCACGGGGCGGCTGCAGTGCTAGGGACGAGGAGATCAGGAACATAGACTTTATATAACGAACAGGAGGGAATCCACACGCAAACAACACTAAAAGACTTTAAGACCCAACAAACAACCAAGAACTGAACCAAACTTAAATACACAGACTCATCAGACAGGACAGGTGTGAAGGATTAAATAATGACGTCATAATTAGAAACGGAACAGGAAAGACCAAATAAGGGCATACAAGGGAAAAACCAAAGAAAACAGTCCACAGGGGTGTGACAATAAGCATCTATATCAATGCAAAAAAAAAAAAAAAAAATACAAGATACAATTAAACTTCTTACAAAATTACAAGTAGACAAGAATATGAAATATTTTAGTTTATTTATTTGGTTATTCATTCATTCATCAGATAAGCATCTATATTCACGCAAAAATAAAATAAAAAATACAGTATACAATTAAAGTATATGAAATATGTCAGTTTGTAGATTAATTTGTTCATTCATTCATCATATAAGCATCTATATCCATGCAAAAATAAGATAATAAAAAAATACAACATAGAATTAAAATTATTACAAATTACAATGACAAGTATATGAATGAAATAGTTATTTATTTATTAAATTCATTCATTCATTCATTCATCCATTCTTTCATTCATCATATAAGCATCTATATCCATGCGAAAATAAAATGATAAAAAATACAACATAGAATTAAAATTATTACAAATTACAATGACAAGTATGAATGAAATATTTATTTATTTATTTAAATTCATTCATTCATTCATCCATTCTTTCATGCATCATATAAGCATCTATATCCATGCGAAATAAAATTATAAAAAATATGACATACAATTAAACTTACAAAATTAGAAAGTTAATGTATATGAAATATTTCAGTTTCTTTCTTTCTTAGTTTCTATTCTATATTCATACAACATACAATTCAGGTTCTAATTACATTCCAATTTTGTTATATAAAATGATATAAAAAAAATCTTTCAATTTAATATTACATACAAATTCTGAAAACTTATACCTTTTTAAAAACATATATTACTGAAATGTGCGCAGTTTTTACATTATTGAAAATGTATTTATTTATATCTTAATTTAATACGGTACATTACCCATACTGTGATTTAAGATTCTGTTCATACCACAGATATATTCAATATTATAAAAGTATTACTATAAAAATCAAGAGTTTAGCCCTTGAGGGTCTTGAGCTCACCGAAGTTGATTAGCCTTGTTAACATGCTGTTCTCTCTCTATCTCTCTTTCTCTCTATTGCTTAAACACTGTCCTGTTCACAGAGACTGACAGTTGCCGCAGGCCTATAACATGGACACATCCAGTGTAAAGTATCCTGCACATATGACTTGTGATGGAGCCAAATGGCCATTCTCTACGTGGTTAATCAATCTTCTGTACATTTTCCAAGGAACTTAACTTTCCAAGGATTGATTTTCCCCTCACCAACAAGCAGTTCTATGAAGTCCAAATGGGAGGCCACTCCACATGACTATTTGCAGGTTGTACTGAATCTTACTCTATTGATCTGTCTGCTCACAAAGCATCCAGAGACTGCACCAACAACTGCTGCTTAGTCAGCGCTCTCTAAAAGACAAGTGGAGGAGAATCTGGTGTATGGTGGAGAAAAATGAAAAACTGACATTAAATTTAAAGCAAATTGCCTTTTAGTAGCGATCGGTATTTACGCTTCCATACTAAATAAAGACTTTGAAATGTGTATTTGTGTTTTGAGCGCATGTGAACTTGTTTATTTGTGGAGGAATGATTTAAATTGCCCTCCAATTAAATGGCTAATTACGTTCTTGAGAGCAGTTCTCTAAAAAAAGGAACATGGAGAAGTGTCTTGCCTAATATGAGATTAATGACAATAATTTATTGGGCTAGACACATTAAATGTCGTAAGAGGATTTTCTAAATGAACAATTATTGGCTGATGAGCATCTAGCAAATATGTATGTTTTTACAGCTTAAAACACTGTGAATTGCCAATTAATATAAAATTAAAGTGTTAAGATGCTTAATTTTCTATTACATCAGAATATTTTTCTCTGTAGTCCATTTATATGTTAGACAACAAAGTTATAGTATTCATTTCTTTTTTTCTTTTTCCAATTCTGATTTTGTTTAATGACAACTTTCCACCCCCTCAGTAACAATAAGAACAATCTGCATTTTAAAACAACAGCAGATGTGTAAATGTTTTGCAATATAACACGCAGTAGACCGTATGATTTGCACTGTGTATGTAAATTGTATATAAAGATTCAACGCAGCATAACAGCCATACTAATATATGCCAGCTCTGACCCACCTATAGAAATAAAATGAGTGAAATAATAGTAATCAGCGTCCATTTGGTTTTCAACAATCAACACAGTGTTTCCTATGAATGTGATTCCTGAGTAAACACATTAATTCCGCCTCCATGGGGAATTAAAACATCTGTGTAAATGCACTGTTTACTGCTGTGGTTTTTATGGCTCTTCAGAAGTGGCCTCTACGCTGTCTTGTCAGTGTAAGGACAACATTAGTCATTTTCCCAAAATGCCGCAGTTGAAGTGTGGCAGATTTTTGCCCACAGTGTGGCACTTATCTGTGAATGTAGTGTTTTGTCATGCGGATGCTTCATAATCAAAATTATTAGTAACTAATTACAGATTCTTTTGATGATTTGCTTTGTGCACTGAAGCAAAATCACTGACTAAGCATCAAGATGCTTTTTTCTTCCCTTTCACAAATCAGCGGGCTCAAGTGTTTCACTTCATGGGGCAGTTGCTATGCAGGGTTGAAAAGCTTTTGGATTTCATCGAAAATATCTTAATTTGTTTTCCAAAGATGAACAAAGGTCTTATGGGTTTGGAACAACATGAATTGGGAGAATTTTCATTTTTGGGTGAAGTAATTGTGTATGAGGACTGAAATAAAATTTCTGGTTGATGTGGACATCTCGGATACATAAATATGTATTCATACTGTGATGAACTAAGAACACAGTACAGTAAATAAACTGTGAAATGGTAAATTCTTTGCAAAAATAAAATATTTGAGGGATGTAGGCGGATGAAAGGAAAAAACGAACCTCTAAAAAAATGTGTTTCATGTCAACAGCTACAGCAGATCTTGGCTGTAGTGGAATCTGAACAGAGCCCAAGTGCTCACATCCTCCCAGGCAATAAGCAATTTGCAACTTTTGCAGTTTTTCCACGTGCACTAAAGCAATTAAAACAAGAATGTGTGACCATTTTTGTGTATGCCTTGCACATTAGGCACAAGTTCAATAGACCCGAGGCTCTGGCCGATATTCTGTCTTATTTGAGATTAAATTAGAGAATGTCAGAAATAATCAATGTTACCATGTAAAATAATCCTGTTGCTATTGATCGCCATGCTCCAGAAAGGCCAACTATGAACACGGTTATGAAATAATGAGGAATTGATCATGCGGCCAATGTAGCTGCTAGCTGCAAGCTATATTCGCCTTTAATTCATACATGCACATCCACATCTAAACTGAGATTGTATACTAGCAGTGCACGATTTCAGCCGCAGTTCTGCAGATGCAACAACCGTCGTGCAAATCGCTGGCGGTGGCGGATAACCTCACCTCCAATTAGATGCCTGTCGCTTCAGTTGTATTTGTATAAAGTGACACTTTGCAGTTTATGACAGACACCTAGCTAAAATCAATACTTGGTCTCGGTTTCAGCCGGTAGACGGTATAGATACCTCCCCTGTTCTGGAAACTCAGTGACGGCTCAGTTTTCAAGCCGCCAACATACACGTCCAAGAAAACAAGTGGCACGGCACTGTGACACGTCTGGCTGATACTAATTCCTGTAACTTAAAAGTAAAGGTCTGTCTAAAGCCAAAAAGATGTTTTTCCGTTTGATTGACAGACCAATAATACCCATCCCCAGGGTAACCACATTGGTTTCCTTGGTAACATTTATCACATAGAAACAGATAAAACCTGGCATGAACTTGAGAAGTGATGTCAGTGCTGTGCCTGCTTTTGTCTGTCTGCTTCTCCTACAGACAACGCTGCAAAGTTTGGCTTTGAAACCTCGCCAGTGACAATTACAGTGTGCGCTGAACAAATGCCAAAAGTGCAAGTCAGGTCTGTGCATCTCTGTTTCATATAGGTCTTGCTGCTTGGCTCCGTGCGTGGGAGTGGATTCAAATAGGAAAAGGAGAGAGAGGCGAGACAGACAGCGTGTTAAACACAGAGGGCCAGACCCCGGAATGACATTTGAAATCTCTTTGTGTATGCCGGCCTTCATTCTCTTCAATAGCGCGCTATTCAGCGGAGAGTGTGTTCAGGTACGTGGATGTTATAGAGAGAAACCAGGTAAAAGCTGGTCTCGGAGGAGTAACACTACCAGGATCTTTGGCAGCTGCCATGGTGCAGTACCTACATTAGTACCCTGAGACTATCATACCTGGAGAAAGATGGCATTTCAAATCTGAAATAAGCAAACCACTGAAATAAGCATTGTAAATGTAAAAGTTTAAATTATTATATAGTTTTACACCTACACCACAGCAGACCTCTCTCTGTTTGCATATGGATGGATGTACTGTATACTTGTACAGCAGCTGTATTATGTTCTCTTGAGAGATATGTGTTTGCATATTACTCAGGGATGTAAGCACTTGAATATTGTATAGAGAATTGCCTTTTTTTAAGAAATGAATGTTAATTGCGCTACAGTTAAAGGAGAAGTCCACTTCCAGAACTAAAATTTACAGATAATGTACTTACCCCCTTGTCATCCAAGATTCATGTCTTTCTTTCTTCAGTCAAAAAGAAATTATGTTTTTTTCAGGAAAACATTTCAGGATTTTTCTCTACATAGTGGACTTCTATGGTGCCCCGAGTTTGAACTGAAGTTTAAATGCGGCTTCAAATGATCCCAAATGCGGTTGTAAACGATCCCAGCTGAGGAAGAAGGGTCTTGTCTAGCGAAACGATCGGTTATTTTCATAAAAAATGTCTTGTCTTACTCTGCCTGAACTCTGTTTTTTTCCGGTTCATGACAGTTAGGGAATGTCGAAAAACTCCCATCTCATGTTCTCCCTCAACTTCAAAATCATCCTATATCACTGTTTTACCTTTTTTGTTACGGGTATTTGATCTTCTTTGCATGTTCACTTTGAACATGCAAACATGAACACTTTGATACTTCCTGCGGCGATGTAGGATGATTGTGAAATGATTTTTGAAGTTGAGGGAGAAAATAAGATTAGAGCTTTTTGACATACCCTAACTGTCTTACACAATACACAGAGTTCAGGCAGAGCAAAACAAGACGAGTGTTTGAGATTAAAAAGGTATTTAAATTTTTTTAAATGAAAATAACCGATCGTTTCGCTAGATAAGAAACTTCTGTAAATGTCGTTTACAACCACATTTGGGATCGTTTGAAGCTGCATTTTGGAAGTTCAAAATCGGGGCACCATAGCTGTCCATTATATGGAGAGAAATCCTGAAATGTTTTCCTCAAAAAAACATAATTTCTTTACGACTGAAGAAAGAAAGACATGAACATCGTAAATTTTAGTTCTGGAAGTGGACTTCACCTTTAAGCTGGTTTTTCAATATTAAGTGTAATATTTTTGTGCATAAATGCTAATTCACACTGCCACAACAGGTCACAACAATTCCAACAAGGTGAGCGCAATAACCCTTGGAACAACATGTTTTTTTTATTTTTTGGCAGTGTGAATTGGCCCTTAATATGCGCAAGTGTTGAGATTAGTTAAAATTGTCTTTAATTTGTTTGCTAAAATGTATCTATTTATGAGTGCAAGAAATCATTTATGCTGCTCCAAAATGAATCACTTGCATCACATGCACAACAAAATATTAAAAATTAATGGTAACTGCGCTAATGTATTTCAGAATTCCATGATTACAGCTAGTGTTACTGAAGTACATCCATGGTAAATTTAGGTAAGGGTAGTCAGTGTGGGTGCTTTAGAAGAAGCTTTCTCAAAAATGAACTTAATGAATAAACACTCTGTACATATTTATACAAGGTAGCCCTGGCAGAATTTTTAAACTGCACAAATGTTAAAGGCTCTGCTCGTTACTACACTGACTAATCACAGTGGAAAAGGTGAAAAAGGTGTAAGGAAATTAAATTGGTCTCTGGCCGCAGTGACTGCTATAAAACAAGACACCAATGTTTCAGGAGTTTAGGACACAGAATATGACACATGCTTGTAACTGTTTTATTTTCTTTTTGGGTTTATGCATACTTTATTTTTTTAAGATTTTTTTTTTTTTTATTTTTTTTTTGGAATTTGTGGTGGCTGTGCTTTAAATTAAATTATTGCACTGCTCTGTGGAATTCTTGATTCTGATTGGTCAGTCGTGACATTCCAAGGTATGCTATTCCCTGGTAACAACTGGTAAAAGCTAATAACACAGACTCATCTGGACAACTTAAGTTGGTGCTATACGCTTGATAGTTTTTCTTGGTGGAAGCTTTGCGTTTGGTTAGCTAATAAAATATTAAAACTCAGTATTAAAAATGTAATGTTATGTGTACAATTTCTTAATTCTGTCATCCTGGTATCGTGGACTTACTCTATTTTTTCATACAAATGCAGCTGCTGCCATTTTGTTTTGTACACTGTAATAGATTATAAGATAAACTTACAAACTAGTACTGTAAGTACTACTACTTAGTTATTTATGTGGTGAAATGTTGTGTAATAAAAGTGGTATGACTGCACCGTATCCCTTAATTGCCTGTCCAGTCTGAACTTTTTGCTTGCTAGCAATTGTTTTTTTCATGGAAGCTTTGCATTCAAATATTTTTAACTCATATTAGTGTTTTGTGTCTAATTATTTACTTTTGTGGTAAGCAGATGTGTCATAAGTGTAATAATATACATCCAGCCAGTTGTTATCTCAAAAAAAAGACGTATATTATCCCTTACCTGTTATCTTAATTCAAATGAAAAAAAGGATTTTGAAGGTCTGATAGTAATCAGTGTTGAGTGCTACTGTAAGGTTAACTCTGCCTGGTTTAAATGTTTCAAAATGATTAACATTTGAAATTATTAGAAATTTTGAAAAGTAATCAAAAGTAATGTTACATTACTTAGTATTAGTAATTGAAAAGTTACACTACTTATTACATTTTAAATCAAGTAACTTGTAATATGTAACCTGTTACATTTCCAAAGTAACCTTCGCAACAAGTGCATATAACCAATAACCATATGACCATTTAGTAATCAGCGTTTAGTTTTACTTTACTTTACATCGAAGCTAGTGGTTAAGACAAACATAAACTTCAACCAAAGCATCCATAAAATCCAAATTATTGAAAGCTTTGGAGGCAACAGGGGCATATCCACCTTAATCTTCAACGTGGAAGTAAGCCAATGAGCGAGACTTCCGGTTCATTAGCTGCTATAGGGAAATAAGGAGAAGAATAACAATTTGGAGTGAACTGTAAAACTTTTTGCACTACAAACCAGTGTGTTCAAAATGAAGACGTTATATTAAAAATAATATGGCACACCAGTTTCCAATATCAAGCAGCAAAACACCCTCTTTTGTACAGCTAAAAATAGCTAGACTGGATGAGACCGGAAGCTAAACAGATAAAATGTACAAATAGCCACGCCCACTCTTACGGGGGAAAAAGGCGGATATAAATTTTCCACGGAGAGGAAGTTAAGACTGCAGTTCATCTTCATGCAGGTGATGTTAGATGGAATGGCTTTCCATTCATGTTTATTATAATAGTCTGTATGGCGCTGCGAGATTTCTTCCGTCGATTTACTATATTGAGAGGTGCTGTGTTGATATTCGGAGAGACAACGCGTCCTTATGATATAATTATTTAATTGTCTTGATTATTGTTGATTTGCATATCTCGCGAGTTATACGCATCTGATCTCACAGTTTAGCTTACAGTAGTGCTGCTTTGTTCCACGTTTAAATTGTTTTTGTCTTTTGATATCCCTCATGTTCGGAAGAAATGGCTGCACACAATCAAAGAGTTTGGCAACTTTTAGTAGCACCATTCTGATCACTAACAAAAGTGTGTTGCACCGATAGGAGAAATAAAAAAACAGAGGCAAATGCTGCCAGATTGCAAATCCAGACTGCACACCATGTGACTAATTACTCAAACGTGAGAAAATGATGCAATGACAGTGCTGACTGGCTGATTACACCACATATTCTAGCAAATAGGCTTGATCATTTAAATTTTATTTAATAATGTGTTTTATTTGGTGCAGTCCCAAACCCATCACCATCAACTACAGTCCTGCTTTTTAAGAAATATTACTAGTAATTTATGTATACATGGCTTACAAAAATATATATTTTTAAGGATTATAAGGGCAATTAGCTTGCGTGATGAGGAAATCCATACATACTCCTTATCTGAACAAACTGATCAATTACGGCAAAGTCCAAGAACTAATCCCTATTTAGCCTATGCTGACCGACTATTTTCCCCTGAGCTTTTGATTGCCTTCTGTTGCTCCTCCTCACACTCTTAATGAAGTCTGTTTCTTTTTTATCTTCTTTACTTCTATGGCCTCTTTGTGCATTTCTTCTTGTTCATTAAAGATCATGTTTTCATGCACATTAAATGGACTGCTATTATTCAGTATTACTCCATTAATGGATAAGCCATGAAAATACAACCTGCCATAACCAGATTAGGTCTATATTCCGTTTTTGAAATCGCATATGCCTGTATAAATCAGAAGCTTTTTAATCAGCATATTGACTGTTTTTACCTTATTATGTTATATGTGTACACATTCACACAAACGTATTCTGGAAAAAAAGTTTTAATCAGAATATGCAAGTTAATTGAAAAACAATCCGCATGTAAAACTGGCCATTCATCCGTCTTCCTCTTAATCTCTCCATTTCCTCTTGGCGTTTGCCTTCTTGTTTTTCTGTGTCTCCTCCTCTGCCCACCTCCCCCCCCCCCCCCCCCCCCCCCNGCCTTCTTGTTTTTCTGTGTCTCCTCCTCTGCCCACCTCCCTCCCTCCCTCCCTCCCTCCTTCGCTTGTCCTCTTCTTCTAAGCTTCTGCTTGGATCCATTACAGTGTTCCCTCCCGTGAAAAATCTGAGCCTGTCAGCAGAACATCATAATCAAATTGTTTCAAAGGTCATTTAACATCGGAGCACAGAGCACCAACTAAGCCAAAGTCTTCAGAGGATCTGGCTCAAAAGCAATTTACGTGTCAGAGATGAATTGAGGAACGAAACATTTACAGAGAAAATGAACTATCTCAGGCCTGATTGTGACTGGGAGTGTCAGTCCATCTACAACGTCTGTCCTGTTGCATTCAGCCCCTCCATATGTTTCTAGAAAGATATGGCATCATGTTTCATGAACGCTAGTAGCTGCGAGGAGATATTTGTTTGGTGTGGCGGGGCACAGACAGCAGATGTGTATATCTTCATTCCTAAGAGCATATTTTGGCAGTTGACATTTGTTGTGTGGTTATGAATTGTTTATGCTTGGAAAGCACAAAACTGTAAAATTGCTTGCACAACTCTTCTGAATTGATTATTTGGAACAAAGCATCACAGATGTCTTTGTGAAAAATTGATTGTGCTTCTTTTTTTAATAATTAGTAAAATTGTTTGGTAGGTAATTCAAACCATCAACAGTTATTACGTTTCTGAAGTAAATCAGAATTAGATAATTTGAAACTAAATTAGCAGGCAGGCCCAATGAATCATCCTGTTCCAATAAACGTAATGGACATGCTAAGCTTTGATTAATTGTTCAATTAACTTTTCCTTATGTTAGAACTTATTAGCTTTCTATGGATGAATATTCCTGCCACGCACTTTATCTGGTACAACATCCTACTTTCTGAAATAAACCAAAACAAAAGCATGGACTCTCATTTGTAAATTAGTCATCTACTCAGGCAAGTCTTGCATATTCATGGTGTCTTGCTATATTTACAGTAGTAAGTCTGCATTGTTTTTTTGTTTTGTTTTGTTTTGTTTTCAAGCAAACAAATCTTTTTCACATTTTTCTGCACATCCGATTTTAATGGGTTTGGGCAAACAAACATTTTTAATGGGTGCATACAAGAGGATGAAATATACTAAACTCCAAACCAATGATTTTTTCCTTTTTTTTTCTGTTAAACATTAATCTTTTCATATTAATGTGGTTGCTGCATGTTATATCACCCATGTGCAATTATAGGCAAAGTGACATTTCAATTTATTTCTGTTGTTTAATGTTTTGATTATTTTTTTAAATGCCTAAAAGTTGACTTTATTTAACTATGTGATGTCAACTTTCTGCATCTTTGATAGTTCAATCAATTTAAAAAAAAAAAAAACATTTTATACTAGAATATGCAGAGGATGAAATATTCATCTCCAGTCCAAAAAGACCTTATTTTTTCTCTTCTTTTTTATTGATGTGATTGCTGCTTGTTATTTGATCATTTGCAACTGCAGACAAAGTGACATTTCCATCTATTTATTTGTTTACTTGTTGTGTGATGTTTTAATTAGATTTTTTAAGTGGCCTAAAATTTGACCTTATTATTTAACTTATGTGATGTCAACTTTTTTACGTTCAATAGTTCCATCAGCCTTTAACAATAAAGTTTTTCTGATCAAATGGCAGTTGGATTTTTTTTTATTTATTTATTTTTTTTTTTACAGCTTTTAAGATAATGTGCAATAATGACAAAAAATTATATTTTGATATTGTGTCAGTATTTGCTGAGTGTGTTATTGTACTGGTATTTTGGCAGGTTTAGGACTGTCGTGGACAGCTGACTCCCAACATTTAATATTCTTCATATTCTGTGCGGTGGTTACTTTGCAGAAGTAACAGAAATGAACTTTTCCAATAAGTTTAAATTGATTTTTTCTGCCTTTAATGGCCATTTTTACCTTTATAATGCCATTTTTTAACCTAGTTAAATGTATGCATCATCTTTTGTGTCAATTTAATCGATAAATTCAAATAGTAAACTATTGAGCTGCTACCAACCAAATGAATGCAATATCAACAAAATTTGTTTGCAGTGTAGAGGTGGCACAAAATCTGCATCTGAAGTGGCATTTATATGCATTCACACAGACTGTTTAATGCAGAGAATTCATAATGTTTTGATGTTAAAAAAAAAAACACCTTGAATACTGAATACTGGAGGTGGAATATACTTTAAATATACAACTAAAATCACCAGTAGGTGGTGGCAAATCACTGCATGAGTGAGTCATTGAGTCATTCATTCAACTGATTCGTTCAAACAGCTGATTGTTTCAGTAACGAAACACCGTCGCGTGTTGCTCAGTGAAGCAAAACAGTTCTGCGGCTTTGTTTGAAACTATTTTAAAAAAAAAAACTGTTGTGTCTAAAATGTAAGTCACTTAATATTAACCTCTTATTAATTGAGCTGTCCATCAAGTTAATATCACTTTTATTAATCGTGCTGATATTTGGAGGAAAACGTTCAATTCGATTCAAATTTATTTGTATAGCGCTTTTCACGATACATATCGTTGCAAAGCAACTTTTCAGCAAATTAAAGTTTTTACAGTATATTTAGTAGTAGCTTACTAGTGGTGACTATGTCAAGTTAATGTACATATGGCAGAGATGTATGGTAAAGATCAATTAATGACATAATCAAACAGACAAAGAACACTACAAATTAGTAGCAAAATTCGGTAGTGCCGTATGTTGTTTCAGGGTTGGCATCATCTGAAGTCCTCTGACGGGTTGGCATCCTCCCTTCTTAAGTGTTCTGGATTCAGACTGAAGCTTGTAAATTCCTAGTTACCACAGGATGTCAATCCCATGGCAGAAACAGAGAACAAATAGAAACATAATTAGCGTAGCTGCTGTTCAAACCAAGCAAAGAAAGATTTGTTCAACCAGAGCTAAAAGATTAATAAAGTGCATTTGATCAGATATAACTGCAGGAAAAGTTTATGAGATGCATTTTTTGAATGCTTGGCTAAAATGATTAGTCTTTAATCTAGATTTAAACAGAGAGAGTGTGTCTGAACCCCAAATTTTATCAGGAAGGTTATTCTAGAGTTTGGGAGCCAAATGCGAAAAAGCTCTACCTCCTTTAGTGGACTTTGCTATCCTAGGAACTACCAAAAGTCCAGAGTTTTGCGATCTTAGGCAGCGTGATGGATTGTAGCGTGGTAGAAGACTAGTAGAAGACAAGACGCAGGAGCTAAACCATTAAGGGCCTTATAGGTAAGAAGTAATATTTTGTAGCTGATGCGGAACCTAATAGGTAGCCAGTGCAGAGACTTTAAAATTGG
>JAHKKF010520910.1:0-60876 GCA_019740295.1 Labeo calbasu | reverse complement strand
TAGTCTGTCCTCCCAACTATGCTAATCTACTGTAGTCTCATCTCCTCCACTTTTTTCCCTTTCCTTGTCTCATCCTCTTTCACCTTCTTCTAGTCTCCCCTTCCACCTCTAATTCATCTTCTCTTCTCTCCTGCTTTTCTTTCCTCTCATCCACCGTCCTCTCTTTTCCTCATGCCTTTCCTTTTTCTTGACTAGTCTCATCCCCTCTCCTTCTGTCTCCTTTCCTCTTTTTGCCTTTCCTTATCTCCACTCAGTTTCCTCTCCTCTTATTTTTCTCCCTTTTCTTCTCTCCTCTCAACCCCTCATTCTCTGTCTCCTCTGGGCTTGTCTCATTCCCTCTCCTCCAACTTTATTCCTCTTTTCTCCTCTCATCTCATTGTTTCTTACTGTCTCCTCTCCTGTCCTCCACTTCCCTCTCCTCATGCCTTATTTTGTCTTGTCTCTCCTTTAATCTCATCCCCCATTCTTGATTCTCCTCTCCTTTTCTACTTGCTTCTCCACTCTTCTCTTACCTTTCACCTTTTTTCCCATCTCTTTCTTCCCATCACCTCTAGTCACTTTTTGTCTCTCATCATCTCCTCTCTTCTCCTTTCGACTCCTTCTTTTTGTCTCTCCTCCCAGCTCCTGTAATCTAGTCTTCTCTTCTCTGCTTTTCTTTCCTTCCCTTGTGCCTTTTTTGTCTCGTCTCTCCTCTCATGTCCTCTATTTCTCTCACCCCTTGCCTTGTCTCATGCCCTTTCACCTCCTCCTAGTCTCTCCTTCCACCTCTTTTCATCTCATCTTTTCTCTTCTTCTCCTGGTTTTCTCTCCTCTCATCCACTGTCCTGTTCTTGTCATGTCTTCTCTCTTTTACTTTTTCTTGACTAGTCTCATCCCCTTTCTTTCTGTCCTTTTTTCTTCTCTCCTCTAATTTCCTCCCTTTTTCATCCTCTTCCTTTTCTCTCCTCCCACCTCTTTTCTAGTCTTCTCTCTTTTCCTTTCTCATCCTATTCCCTCTTCTGTCCTTTCCTCTTTTCTCGTCTCATATTTTCTCTCGCCTCATTTTTTCACATCTTATCCACTTTTACCTCCTTCTAGTCTCTCCTTCTACCTGTTGTCCTTGTGTCATCTCTCCTTTTCTTTTTCCTGACTAGTCTCATCCCCTCTCCTTCTGTCTCCTTTTCTCTTTTCTTCTCGCCTGGTCTTAATCTCCTCTCCTTCTTTGCCACATTTCTTCTCTCCTCACTCCCTCATTTTCTTTTCTCCTTCTCTCTCCTCTCTTCCCATCAGCTCTACTCCCTTTTTGCCTCTCATCTCATTTTTTTTTCCTTTCACCTCCTCCTAGTCTCTCCTCCCAACTCTTCTAATCTAGTATCCTCTCCTCTCCTCTCCTCTGCTTTTCTTTCCTGTCATAATGTCTTTTTTGTCTCGACTTGTCTCTCCTCTCATCTCCTCTTGCCTCCTCCTAGTCTCTCCTCCCAACCTCTGTAATCTAGTTCCCTCTGCTTTTCTCCGCTTTTCTTTCCTTTCCTCATGTCTTTTGTCTCGTCTCTCCTCTCATCTCTTTTTTCTCTCTTCTTACCTCATCTCATCCCCTTTTACCTCCTTCTAGTCTCCTCTTCCACCTCCTCTCCTTATCTCATCTCACATCTTTTTCTCCTGATTTTCTCTCCTCTTATCCACCATCCTGTTCTCCCCGTATCTTCTCTCCTTTCCTTTTTCTTGACTAGTCTCATCCCCTCTCCTCCTCTTTCCTCTTTTCTTCTCTCCTGATGTCTCCTTATCTCATCTTTGTTTGTCTCCTCTGTTGTTTTCTCACTTTCCCTCTTTTTTCATGTCCTCTCCTTCTCTGCCTTTTCCCCCTCTCCTCTGCGTTAGTTGGCAGCAGTCCATCATTCGTTCTCTGTGGTTGGATGAATGTCACAGGTCTGCATACTAAACAGGCAGGGAGCCTGGCACTTGGCAGGGCACAGAGGTTAAACAGGATCACACACATTCAGAGTCTGTGTCACTCAAATGCACCAGCACCCAGGGGTCCCATGATAGACACTCCAAGGAGGCAAAGAGCGTGACCCCTCACTTGTTTAGAGTGTGTCAGGATGATTAGATCAGCCCAGATCGTGCAGGAAACGGGTGGAGGGTGTGCTGAGCTTCAGCCTTGTAATCCTCTTTTCTGGAATCCAGAGAGCTGGCACCTCTTATGTTTGTTTGGACGAATTCAAGTGAACCACAGTTCGGATGAGAGCACTAACATGGAGATTAGATTGCGGACAGATCTTAATACTATCCTTCATCTAGACAGCAGCGGCCTACTGCAAAAAATACCCAGCAGATGGCATAATATGTAATGTTATGACTTGAATGATCTTCCTTTACAGGCTTTCTTCTGCAAATACTGATATATGTGGGATTCATTTGACTAATTAACATTAATATTATCACCTCGCCCACATGAATGGCCTGTGCAGTGGTGCTAATGTTTGCAAGCAAACAAACAGCAAGCACTGGCCACAGTCATCTGGTGCAGAAAAAGGTCAGTGTGGTCAGTCTTGCATCAGACTGTTGGTTTATGTGTCAGTGGGTCCTAATGCGTGCCCCGTGGATGCCCATCTTTGAGCCATATGCTGGGAGCAGAGCCAAGGGAAAGGGAGGAAGGAGACAGGAAGAGAGAGACTTTGAGACTGGCGTGCACATACTCCGCTCTCCATCCTGCTTTCGTGCATACTAAAACCAGGCCACCTGCTAGCAGTACATCACACCCTGCTTGCTTCATCTCACACACGCATACACTACTGAGACTATACACTACCTCACAACCTCATTGCCCACTGCTGAATCACATTTCACTCCGGAGGCTAGTGGAAGAATCGCTCTTCTGATTTGTCCGGCGCTCTGAGAGAAAATGGAAAGAGACAGATACAGGTTGAGAGAATAAATAACCATAGCACACCTATACTTGTAACTCGCTGCTATCTTTCCACCCCGGTATTTCTCATTCATTGCTTTTTTTCATAGACCAGTAAAGTACTGCCTTTATGCTAGCTTCTTGTCTTTCAGTGACAGCAAACGGGAGAGGGTTTGAGGTTTCCTAATTCAGACAGCCATTTCCGTTTCATTTTTCCTGATTTCAGACATAATGCTTCACTGAGGCTTGAGATCTAGGTCATGTTGTTTGCTGAGTGTTACTCATCTTAAACCTGATTTTCTAAATTGAAAAGGATATGTGTTTTATCTAGCTTAATGTGATTTAGCCAAGTAGGACATGCTCCTGAATCACTCTTGTTGGTAGTTGAACCAACAAATCAAATTTTAGGGAGGGGGTGATATTTAGGGCTAGGTTTAAGGTTAGGATTAGGAATATGATTGTTTCAGTATTTTTCGAGGACCAACAAAGGATTGATTCACTAATTCATGTTGTGCATTTAATCAAGATGCTCTGGTTGGGGAAAAACCTAATAAAGCACTTGTTTCTGTCAAAAGATGAATTTGAATACATAATTGGGTGTTTCTTCAACTACAGGCACTTCTATGTCCCAGGGATTGATTTAATTTAAAATGATTGTAAAATCATAAGAATAGCCTTTAGCTATAGTAAAATCACTGTACCACATGTTCTCCAGTGGCTTATTGCTTTAATTATGATATTTTAAATGATTACATTAGTGTGAAATAATCATAAACATTTCGAATGGAATTGTGTTAAAATGGTTATGAATTTTAACACATATTATGGCTGTTTCTCAGCTGTGGCTGAAAAAAAAAATCAAAAGTTAGTGTCCTTGGTTACCAAGGAGACAACAGTATCAGTGAAGAGCTTAAGATAAAATATCAGACATGAAATGTAAGGGAAATATTTTGGTTAATATTACTCTATAATTTGGGGCATCATTTCCAACCAAGCTGAAAGTGTGGTAAAATATTTTTGAACTGTTCTGAACTGTTTTCTCTAATAAACAGTGCTTGATCTGTGCTTGATTTCTCCAAATGTGTTCTAATGAAGAAACAAATGAATCTATGTTTTGGATTACCTGAGAGTAAATCAATTTGAAGCAGATTTTTATTTTTGGGTGAACTCATTTTTTTAATATTGTGTATTTAGGATATGTTAGCTGTGAAATAGTGCTGTCAAATGGTTAATCACAATTAATCGCATCCAAAATAAAAGTTTTTGTTTACAGAATATATGTCTGTATTACATGTATTAATCTCGATTAATCGCTTGACAGCACTACTGTGAAATTAGCTTTAGCAAAACAAAGTTGGCCATCTTATTAAAAAAATATATTATTTCCATCACAGAATTCTATTAAACACAATATATAATTAAAATTATTGTTGGTGGGCGAATGAAATGATCTGGTTAAAGTGTTAAAGAAACACCTGATTAGTTCACATATTTCTTATGAATTAGCAATAGAATATTTACAATTTATCATTTGAAAAGGAGAAGTACAGCAAATCAAACAGCTACACAGTTGTCAGTTGTGCTTTTATTCATTGACTTTTTTTGTGCAGGCAAATCAGACCCCTCATTCCTAGCAATTTCTTACCCCGTCTCTCTTTCACTTTCTTGTCTCTCAGTCCCCTCCCATTTATGCTGGCTCTGCACATCCTCCTGCGTCTCAGCTTGAGGATAAATATTTCATTGGGCGTTAAATATAGCTGTGCACACAGTGAAGCTGACGGAGCTACACTTCCTCTCCAGGACAGGAGTTAAGGGAGGGGGCGTATAAGACAGGAAAGGGGAGAGGACACCCAGCTCAAAGGAGACCCCCTCCATCCTAGATCAGCCCTACAGCTGTTCTCTTATCACCAAGGTTACTCTGGTCAAACACCCAGCGAAGTCTGTGAAACCTGTGCTGCAGCATGTTAGGAGCTCTACCCAAGATTCATGTGAAAACCAGCAGATCGCCTTTGATAAGGCTTCAGTACGGTAGCTGGTTAAGCTTATCGGTTACGTTCGCAAGAGAAGTCTGTTATCTACTGTGTCTTCTGAGACATGGCTCATTATAACTCCTCCCCATATGGAGAAACACGAGACCAAGCAGAAACATAAAGCAGCTTTGTGTGAGTGTGGAAGAACAAGAGACAGAGGGAGATAAGGAGGAAGAAGAAGACGAATAAGAATAGCAAGATATAGGGACCGGGAGAGAAAGAGAGTGTGCGAGCTTAGGCATGCATCCTCGGCGCTAGATAATGAATACATGAATCAGTTTGACGTTTTGAGAGTGTGGGAGGCAGAGCGATTTGAGCAGATCAAATGATGAATAACTGGCCAAATCTGCAGTACATCAGGAGACTTGGGGAGGCTAAAGGGTCCTGGGTTTGTTGCCTTGTGCAGAGAGACCTCATAAAAGACAATAGTGTGTAATCTCGATCTCCAGTGTCGAGGATTTTAATGCTCGCGTTCCTGCCGCAGGACATAAGCACATTGCGAGGATAATGTGCCATAAAATATCAATTAATGGCCTTTGTTTGACAAGTACAGAAAATCTTGCACCACTCAGTTTTGAGCTCCGTTCATCCATCTGCCTGTCTATCTGTCTATCTATTTATCTATCTTTCTTGGCAAACTTTTTTAGTTTAAAATATTTAAAATGGCAATTATATGAATTACTTGCAATTAATTTACATCTTGTTGTCTACCTCAGTACAAATGCAGGAATTGAATTAGCATTTAAAATCCATTATCAAGACAACTCTGAATGGTTTATCTACATAGGCAGCTTTCTTGTAGAGTTTGATGTTAACTTGTTGCAAAGCTAATGGTGCAATACTCTAATATGTAAAAAAAAAATACAATAGAACATATTTATGAAATGATCCATTTTTATTACACTGAACTGGCTGAACTATATTTTTAGTTCAGTGAAATATATGTTTATAATCGTCATTTCTCCTGTCTTGTTCAGCTTCTTTGATTTATTTTTTCACTGAGCTTTTTCACTGTGCATTCTGCGATTGCCTTCCCCATAAAGAACATGTACAATGCTGCCTTATCATTTGATTAAGACAAAGTACAGTATGCTAGAAGGCAACATAATTATAATTGCCTGCTTTTTTGAGCAGCCTTCACATCTGGAGCGTCTGATGCTTACCATGTTCTGTTTAATTAAAGAACAGGTCATATGGTATTTTGAAGTGTCCTAATATTGGGTTTCGGAGTCCCCTACAGGTTTAAATGCATCTAAGTTCAGAAAACATTGTAATTTTCTTCAGAATATACATTTGTTCATAGAGTCATGTCTCAGTGATTTTAAAACGACTTGTTCTATCAGTTTTGAGCGTAAAGTCTGTAAACCCCTCCCTTCCATAAGCCTACTCTGCTCTGATTGGTCAGCTGGCCTAGCCTGTTGTAATTGGTAAAGAGAAGAATACTCGAACCAGTTAACAAGCTCTGGCATCAGTGTTGCCAAGTCCACGTGTCAACACGTTCTCACTCCCAACTCGTCACATATCGACGACTGGTCAGAACCCTTGGTGTCGCTTTTTTTCAACACGCAAGGTCCTCCATTGTTTTCAGTAGTTTGTCTTAATTTAATGGTTTGCATGCATTTGTAAAAAATAGAAATTATTTTATATAAATGTGTACTTTCATTGGGGCACCCAACCCCACCCCACCCCTACCCTAAACATGCAGCACACAAGACAGCAGACGGAGACAGTGATCGCGTCTATTCTCCTCACAAATCAAACGTTTTGCTTCGGAACCCTTGGAATATTAATACTTTTTGAATATATTATGAATATAGTTGTATCTGCCTGTTATATCTTGTGTTTTGTTGACAAATGGTTAGGTTTAGGGGCAGGGGTTGGGTTAAATGTGTAAATAGTGTAATATAAATGAAACTGTTGTGACACCCCAACATATATGCAATAATAGCAATATTATTACCCAATATATAATGTAATCATGCCGATAAAATTCCCAGTGCGTCAGTAGCACAAACAATTTGCTATTTTGAGCACTCAGTTGAAAATGTACACATAACGCATCAATCGTACTTACAGTTCATGGTTCGGAGACGCTTGTTAATCCAAACAAAGAAGATTAGAAGCCAATGAAGAGAAAAACCATGTTTAGAGAAATAGTCCTCAGTAAAATGACAGGCACAACAAAAGATTCAAATTGTATTGCTGTGGTATTATGGAAAAAATAAATTTGAACCACTGATTCTTCACAACATCTTCTTTGGACAATGCAAACAAAACAAACTCGCTTTGACAGCGCAGAACACAGCATCTTCTCGACATGATGTAAACACACTAACAATCAGAAGTGTTTGCGGGCAGGTCAGAGTGTTCGTATTTCGTGGGCAGGTGGGAATTATGCATATGTGTTACGTGGTGACTTATATCGGTAGCAGGCAGAAGATTCGACTCGTTAAGGCGGCACTCTTTCTTTTGAGTGACTATCATACACTTTTTTGCTTAACAACTTTGCTGACTTTTTACATTGAAGGATAGGTACGTTACAAACTCCAAAAATATATATTTTTCAAAAACCTGTATGACTTGCTCTTTAAGAAGTTTACTTTAATATTTAATAAAACAGTACAAATCAGTCTTTAGATTCATTGCTGCTTTCTGTTTATATGTTCATCACATTATGGAGCGCTTATAGTTTTTGTCACATGATCAAAAGTTAATAGCTTTTTAGAGACTAGATGGATATCCACCCTCTTGTTTGTTAAAAGCATACAATCTGCACTAATATGCCTTTACATAGATCATCTGTTTTGTTCCATTCAGAGAACATAAGGACCCTTTTGGTGGTGTTGGGAGATATTTTCCGCTTATGAATGGAAGGCTTAATAATTCATACCATTTCAAGTTGTGCAGTTCAAAGTCATTTATGGACTATCATAGCGGAGGTTGTGAAAGCACATAATTTGCCTTTTATATTGTACTAATGCATGTGAGACATTTCGCTTAATTAAGAATGTTTGCTTTTAGCACGCTAATACCATTTAGATTCATTCCCTGTCCAGTCCATCATGATTTCGTATTTTAAAATGTTTTGCCGTGGCAGAAAATGGCTAGACTCTCAGTTAACTCCTCTAGGCCACTAGTTTTGTCTTAATTGTCACTTGCATTTAGTCAGGCACACTTTGTTCAGCCATGGCTGTCATTGTTTCCAGAGGAAGAGTTAAGACGAGTCTATTCACCTTTCTAGATCGCAACCTTTTCTTAGAGTTATTCTGTCTGATTTTTTTTCTCTTCAGAGCGGTAATGGGTCTCGTTTCTGGCATTAATCTGTCTTAAGTTTTCCCTGTCTTCGTCTCGCAGGGGGATTTAATGAGTCAGTCTCCTTTTCCTCTCAGGGGAAGTCATCTGTCTAGACACTTTCAACTCTTCTTAACAGAGCAACAAATTGTCTTCCCTCGGTTTTCTCCTGTTCAATTATGGTTATTTTAGACAGCTGTAATGAACTTTGCAGCATCTTTATATATTTATCCAGTGTGGAAGGCATGCTGTGATAAATTCTCTATGGTATCTATCAAAAGGGTTTTCACTAAAAAATGCACTTCCATTAGAGTGGGTTTAATGCCACGCAGTCCTGATTTTCTTACTTCCTTAATGTTCAACATCAGTCATCTACTTTAGCAAATATGCCACTTCAGACCTCTTATATTTAGACTGACCAGGGGATCCACTGTGATGATGTTAATGCAAGCGCAGCGCGAAAAATCACTGTTTACTCCGAAATTTCAACTGTCTGATATGTAAAGGTGCTGTGCTGGCGCAGCAATCCATTATACGAGTTTGTTGCAGTTTTGCTTGCCTCATACATGCTGTCATTTGAGCTTTCTGAACTGCAGGAATATCTAAATGAAAAATGGCCATGGTACTTCAACTTAAAAAAGCAAAGAAAGAAAGAAAATATTCATTTCATGGTTGGCTCTGTGAACAGATTAAAATGTGCTTTATTCATGTCCAAAAATGGTTTTCAGTAGCGTCATGTCTTACAAAAGTAAGCCCTGTAGCACTCTCCGGCTTCGTCCTTTTTGGAAGTAAATCATCTTTTTCATCTTCGCTGTAATTCAGAGGTGAAAGCTTTTAATTTGCTTAGCATACTGAAAACGCTCAAAGGACAGAGAAAAAAATGCTCTCGCAACACTAAAGGCATTAGCAGATCTATATACTTAATCCATAACCTCGGTGTGTTTCAGGCGATCATTGGTACTCATCATTTATCTCCATTTGTTAAAGTAGCCTATTGTGAGTTTGTCTTTCTGCATGGTTTTCTCACACATACAGACCCTGTAGGTTAAGTAGGGATGGAAATTGTAAGGAATTTAACGACTCTGGTTTATTTAAAGCTGCAGTGTACATTTTATGCTCAATTTGCTCACAAAAACAACTGATTTTATTGAGTAGCCAAATACAAAGTCCTGCCCTAAACCTTTTGACCACTGTAATCCATATTTTTTATCATTTGGGAAGTCGTGAAAATATGATTTTTTTCTCTCGGACATGTGAAAAGGGTCTATAATAGAACGAAAACAGAGCAATGTTTTAATAGTGGCTTGCTTAGAGTTCTTGCCATGTATTAAACTGGGAATATTTTACCTTCTGAAAATCTACCCTTTTTACAATTGCGTTGACAATTCTTTTAGTACTTGAAGTTGTACTCCCCTCATATTCAGTTCGGTCTGAAAGCCACAACTCCACTAAAACATTATTTCTTTTGCTGCAGATTAGGTATCAGCAAAGTCCTGCTGTGCAGGAAACACTGTCAGAGTATTTTAGTGCACAGTACCCTCTGCAGCAGAGAAAGAATGGAGACACTCAGGTGCCATTAACAAAACCAAATGTCATGAAGACCATTGAGTTCCCTGTTTTTTTTTTTTTTTTGTATCCAGTTCTCACTCCCCAAAACTAGTTGTGAGTTCAGAAAACGGGCTTACTGCAGAAAGTTGCCCCAAGGGCCTGTCATCCTGACCGGTGAAGGACAGGGCGCGCTGTTACTGCGTGACAGATGTCTGTGTGTACAGCCATCATGAGCTGTCAGTAAGCAGAAGCGTTCATAGCCCGCCATCCCTCTGACATTAAAGGCATACGCTTTTACGCACAAGTCCCCTCACTAACCTCCATTTGTCCATGACAGGTGGCCCCACTGGGTAGGTGTGAGAAGGAAAGGCAAGGTGGAGGCTGTCAAAGGTGACCATGTTTGTAGGTGACTTGTGTCATGGCCTGTACATAGTGAAATGCGTACACAAGATTTGTTTCTCAAATTTGATAAATTTGGTTGAACGGTATTCCAAGTTAGCTGATATAACAGCCCCACAGCACTTTTTCAGTGAGTCTTTCAATAGTATACATTTTTGCAATAGTAGATGGTGTGGATTGAGTCACTGAATCACATCCAGTTTTAAAATGATTTGTTTAAAATCACTGACTCATTCAGGAATGGACAGGTAACTGGCTGTATGAGTGAGTCATTGAGTCATTTACACAACCAATTCATTTTAAACTCTGATTCGTTTAAGAAGGAGTGAGTCATTGAGTCATTTACTCAATCAGTTTGTTCAAAACACTGACTCACTGTTTGAGTGAGTCTATGAGTCATTTGCTCAACCAGTTCATTCATAAAACTGGCTTTTTCATGAATGAAACAAGCAGCTGACTTTATGAGTGAATCATTGAGTCATTTTTCAGGAATGAAACAAATGACTGTCTTTTAGGGAGTCATTGAGTTGTTTGCTCAACCGATTTGTTCAAAACACTTATTCATTACGGAATTAAACAAAAGCATGTCTTGGAGTGAGTCATTAAGTTGTTTTCTTTATCCAGTTTGTTCAAAATACCAGTTCTTTCAGGAATAAAACAAATGACTTAAATGTCTTTAAGGGAATCATTGAGTGATTTACTCAACCAATTTGTTCAAAACTGTTTCAATCAGGAATGAAACAAATGGCTGTCTTAGAGGGAGTCATTGAGTCATTAACTTAACCAATTTGTTCAAAACACTTATTCATTAAAGAATGAAAAAAGATTGTTTGAGTGAGTCTTTGAGTCATTTACTCAACCAGTTCATCCATAAAATGAACTTGTGAATGAAAGAAGTGGCTGACTTTATAAATGAGCCATTGAGTGATTTAATCAACCAATTAGTTCAATACACTTTTTCATTAAGGAATGAAACAAAAGGCTGTCTTAGAGTGATTCACTGAGTCATTTACTTAACCAGTTTGTTTAAAATACCAGTTCATTCAGAAATGAAACATATGACTGTTTGAGTGAGTATTTGAGTCATTAACTCAACCAATTCATTTATGAAACAGATTCAATAATTAATAAAACAAGTGGATGACTTTATGAGTGAATCAGTGGGTAATTTACTCAACCAATTTGTTCAAAACACTTATTCATTAAGGAATGAAACAAAAGACTGTCTTAGAGTGAGTCATTGAGTTGTTTACTTAACCAGTTTGTTTAAAATACCAGTTCATTCAGAAAAGAAACATATGTCTGTTTGAGTGAGTCTTTGAGTCATTTACTCAAAAAGATGGTTCAGAACACTGATTCTTCAGGGATTAATCAAATGACTGTTTGAATGTGTCTTTGAGTCATTTACTCAACCAATTCATTCATAAAACAGACTCATTCATTAATAAAACAATTGGATTGCTTTTTGAGTGAATCATTGAGTCATTTACTCAACCAATTTGTTCAAAACACTTGTTCATTAAGGAATGAAACAAAAGTCTGTCTTATAGTGAATCATTTACTTAACCAGTTTGTTCAAAATACCAGTTCATTCAGGAATGAAACAAATATCTGTCTTTGAGGGAATCATTGAGTGATTGCAATGAAGCACTGAGTCATTTACTTAACCAGTCTGTTCAAAATACCAATTCATTAATAAATGAAACAAATTGAGTCATTTATACAAAAAGATGGTTCAGAACACTGATCACGCTGATTCTTCAGGAATGAAATAAATGAGTCTTTGAGTCATTTACTCAACCAATTCATTCATAAAACAGACTCATTTGTTAATAAAACAAGTGGCTGAGTCATTTACTCAACCAATTTGTTCAAAACACTTATTCATTAAGGAATGAAAAAAGAGACTGTCTCAGGGTGAGTCATTTGCTCAACCAATTTGTAAAAAACACGAATTCATGCAGGAATGAAATAAGTGTTTTTCTTTATGATACGGAGGCAATGAATAATTTATTTTTGAATCATTGGAACTAGCAGAACAAAAACAAGACAGTGTAACTTGCAATACTGTTTCTAACCAATAAGTTACTCCAAATCGACTTGTTTATTGAACCATGAGATAACAGCAAAATCACTGTCACAGTCATGCTGTTGGTCCAAATACTATACATTTAAAATATATCACACAAGGACAAAAGTCCAGTTTTTTTTTGTCACTCGTCGCACATACTCTGTTCTGAAAGACTATTAGCGAGCGGATGAGTGCAGTGATACAAACGGCGAAACGTCCCAGTGCTGTTGAACTGTATATAAGTTGTCCTGGGATGCCACTGGCCAATCAGATTAGAGGACCAGAACTAAATATTGTATAATCCAAGATCTTGACCCACAAAAATATGGTCTTAATAACTATTTTTTCTAGTGAAGACTAGATACAGTTTCCTACATAATTCATTCTAATATACTGACATACATTATTCAAAATATGCAAAACACCACAGAATTGCCAGGGCTTATGTGTGGTGCTTGCGTCCCAGAAGCTCTGTACACTCAGCGGTCAGACACAGGCTCCCTGCCTCACTACACCACTCAGGAGAGAGCAGCAGGGCAGTGGGCAGCGGTGCATGATGGGAAGGCTCAGCCCAGGTTCCCAGAAGACCTTCCAGCTCTGTGTGTGTGCAGTGTTTGATGTGCAGTGCAGTAAACAGCACAGAAGAACTCTGCTCATTCTGGTGTCTCCCCAGAGATATGCCAGCGCATAAGCACACTAATGAGCGGGGTGATTACGAGAAGGCTTTTAGGAAAATGTTACAAATGTAAATGTGCATGGCTGTCTCTGTTGTGACAGAAAGCATGTGTGTTTTTACACATCGATATGCATGGCTTGTCAGATATATGGAGGTGATTAATAGTGATGTGTTTTTAATATTTTAAACCCTTTTTTCTTTCATCTCTTCAGTATGGGTGTTTTGGGACTAGAAACCAAAAGAGAACGCCAGGGAATTAGAGTTAGGGATTGCTGCGATTTTTAAATTGGTTGATTATTTTCACAGCTGAGTTGTTGAACTGCTATATTACATGCATTACATAATACAAGACATTGTGTGCAGAACTGGCTAGTGGAACAACCACCTATGATTTGCTCTCGTATTCAAAGCCACTTGAACCATTTTAATCTCCTGTAAGTAGGGGAGACCAAGGCAATTGCACTTCAAAAACATTTTTACATTTTTCTTATGAACTCCCAGGCGATTACAAATGTATCAGCTGTGTTTTAGTGTGTGTGTGTGTGTGTGTGTAAGAGTACCAATTGTCTCTGTCACCGTGGTTGTCCACTTTACATCCCATGAGATCACACCTCAGAGTAAGAATATCATACTGTTTTAATACTTATTAATAATACTGAACAATTTTCTCCTTTATTCTGGCACTGATTCTTTTAGCTGTCAGAAATAATTTGTGTACAGGCATAGTTCGACCTAGGTAATTATTGTTTGAAAAATCATTTTTACTAAAAGCAATTGTTTAGTTAAGTAGAACAGCACTCTTGATAGTTTTAATGAAATGATGCTAATCGTGCAATACAAATACTTAGTTATATAACATTTTTGATTTGGCAATTAAATTTTTCTTTCAAAACTAATGTTGTTGCATTTTTCCTGACTCTGTGGTAGCTGTCAGCTACAGTGTTTGCAACTTTTAACCAACAACCTATAGGTAAAGAAGACGTACTGTATGTTTAAACTCAAAGGCGTCAAAACTTTAGACAGCAGAAAAAAAATACCGGGCATCAGATTTTTATATAAAGTGACAAGATTCTTTTTCCCAGGCAGAGAGGGAACACTGCTGAATACAGCATATGCTGAAAAGTGTCATCACTTCAGCTTATTTGTTCCTGAAGAAATCTTGTGTGTTACAATTGCCCCCGGTCCCCCTGACTACATTGAAAAATATTTTTGCTCTTCTGTTTCAGAACACATACACGTTCACACATATAGACAGTTGCACTATTACATTTTGTTGTAGATTTGTGTAGCTAAGGCGTTAATCAAATGCATTAACCTGCCTACTTCTTCTCTCTTTCACATGAAGCATGGGAAAGTCTGATTCATTTCAGTGTTATGGTTACTGGGACTTTTCATTTAAATGAGCCAGTTCAGAAAACTATTCATTTCATACTATTCTTTTAAACTAGTCCCACTCTAGACACCCACACAACATTTTACTTTCTTTTGAAGATGTTTTTGTTTTTTTGTGGATAAGTGGATAAATTACGGTGTTTCTTGTTTTAGTAGCAGTATCTTTGGATAGCCTTACTGCTCTTTTTGCAAATATAATAATTTATTGGATTGCTATGTACCTTAGTAAAAAAAAAACATGCCATCATTTATTTAAAATACATTTTTAAACTTTATTTAAAGTATTTTGTATTCCACAATGCACATTTCTAATCTAATCTAGTTTTAATATCACTATAAATAAGGATTGTATTATCTCTGTATGATATCAAGTCTTTAAATGCAAGATATTTAAAGTGTACCTGAAGTAATCAAGTTAGTGCAATAGTTCCACTTTAGCATAATCAAATATACTTTTTATTTGGACCTCAGCACTACTTCTGCACAATTTAAAGTGTAATACGTACAAAATTAGTTGTTCCAATTTAGCAGGTTTTAAGTATACCGGTTTAGTATGCTAAAAGTACAACTGCAGGGTATGTTTTATTAAGCACATGAAAATGGAAATGTATTTGTAGTATACTTAGCACAAAAAAAATGTTGATGTCAAAAGTTTACCACTTTCAGAATCTTCACAATGTTAATTATTTTACCAAAATAAGAGGGATCATACAAAATGCATGTTCTTGTTTATTTAGCACTGACCTGAATAAGATATTTCCCATAAAAGAGTACATATAGTCCACAAGAACAAAACAATAGCTGAATTTATAAAAATTACCATGCTCGGAAGTTTACATCCCCTTGATTCTTAATGATAGTTAATGATGTTTAGTGATAGTTGTTCATGAGTCCCTTGTTTGTCCTGAACGGTTAAACTGCCTGCTGTTCTTCAGAAAAAATCCTTCAGGTCCCTCAAATTCTTTTTTAAAACAATTAATGTATGATTTTGAGTTCCATCTTTTGACACTGAGGACAACTAAGGGGCTCATATGCAACTATTACAGAAGGTTCAAATGCTCACGATGCTCCAGAAGGAAAAACCATGCATTAAAACCTTTTTGCATTTGAAGATCAGGGTAAATTTAACTTATTTTGTCTTCTGGGAAACATGTAAGTATCTTCTGTAGCCAATGAAAAAATATGATGTTTAGGCAAAATAGGAAAAATGTGCACATCTCCATTTTGTTTAAATGTTTTCACCCCCCGGCTCTTAACTGAGGTCAGTACTAAATAAACAATAACATGGATTGTGTATGATCCCTCTTATTTTGGTAAATAATTAACATTTTGCAGATTCTGAAAGGGGGATGTAAACTTTTGACCTCAACTGTATTTCAAATGCATTTAAGTATTTGTTTCCCCCATTAGGGTATTTAAAAAGATATTGAGTGTTGTTTACTGACTGAATCTTTACTGATGCTGCAGCACTTTAAATTAAAAGCTGCAGTTTCATAATAGCTCCCACTGCAGGATTTATTTACACATTTACCCTTTTTAGCATGCATGAAGGGTGGACATGTTATTTTTTTTTTTGTCCATTAGCTCATCACATACCATTTATTCAGACGAATAACCTACGGGGACTTCTGATTCAATTTTGAACTGCTTCAAGACTGTTTCATGCACCTTATCAAGGGACTTACTTGTGTAGATTGCCTTCCAGAAAAAAAAAGGCTAATTTTAAAGCAACCGGGATGAATCAAATGTTATGACAAACCATTTTGGGAATAACAAGAGGGGAGGATTTATCACTAAATAACCAGAAGCTGAGCAATTATCATGTCATGCATGAGCTGGCCGCTCATGAAACCACGGCGTCTGATATGCAGAGAGCGCTCTCGAGTCCCACAGCGCAGGTGCACAGTGTGAATGCGCTCGTTTTTCCTCTGATGGCCTCAACTGGCGATGGCAAACTCAGAGAATGGGATCTCCGTAGTCATCTTTATTCATTTCTTTGTACTCAATCTGCTGGTGTTAGATTTTGTCACAATTGTAAAAGTTTGTCTTTACAGCAAAGCCCGTTGTGGGCAGAGGAAATCATTACTTCCCTGCAGACTTAATTAGGCTGGATGGCGGGGGTCGTCGCCCACGTGCTCTGGCTTTCCGTTCTGTTTCAATAACCTGTCAATAGAAAGCAAAAGAATAAAGCATGCATTGTGGGTGCTATGCTTTAGTGCTGTCTCTGCAGGCGTTCGGCACCTTTGATTTAATAAACTCATCAATGATCACTTCTAAAATGAAGCTGATTGCTAATAGCGCTTCTGAATCCCAGAGCATCGATTGCAGTGTTCATTAATTCGCCGAGCACTTCCGCATCCCCCCTTGAGATCACGTGTTTATTATACGGGATTTTTTTTCCTTTTAATATAGTCCCGTGCAATGATTATTGCATGTTCCGCCAGTCCTCGCCTGCGGATGGGCTCAATATGGCAGATTTTATGAGCAGCTATATTAGAGCTGTAGTGGTGAGAGATCAGTCCATAAGTAGCCCTGGGTCACACAGTAAACACTGCTGATTGCTGATCGACTGGCCAGTCAACAGCATTATACCAGTCAGGTTTGAAACGCCACTCTGGAGAAAAATGAGACTAATAATCTACCCAACAGAATCCTCCGTTTTAACAACAAAATGTGCAGATCAATGGTCATTTGATCGATGCTTCTCAGATGATTTATACTGAGTCATAAAAACCCCCCGTTTCTATGGACACTTGAACAAGAGGATATGAAAAATCCAGGCGGTTGCTGTCTGAGGGCTAGGATAAGGCATTTGGCGCTGTTATTGTGTTGTTTATGGTGCAAAGCAGTTGCTTTTGGCTACCGTGCGACTCCACGTAATGGAGTCATCCATCGCAGCTTTCTCAAACGAACGAAGCATCTTTGTTCTCTTTTTCTTGTTTCGACAATTTTCTAATCCGTCATCGTCTTCTGCACCAGTGACCTGAGATTTATCCATCAATACATGAGAACAACAGATTGATTTGACCTTTCCTGTGTTACTGCAGGTGTCTGGTGCTATTTGGATTGCCTTGTTTTTGACCAGGACGCATGCTTGCACTGCCTCCTCTGCTGGCAGCTCCAGACTACAGATGTAGCTCTCGAGCAGGCAGTGGCGTCTTATGAACGTCTCTGCTTTATTTCATCCCGTGGCAGATGTCTGGGAGATTATGCTTTCAGTGCATTGTTTTCCGCTTATGGAAATGGTTGGTGCCGGTATGACGGTGTAAACATCTACCAGGTGCCGCAGGCCTTGGTTTTGTGTTTAGAGCGACTGCTAACAACACAGCAGATGTTGATGTCCATGTTGAAGTCAAGCAAGCGAGGAAGGGTCAGAGGAACCGGATTCTTCAGACTAGCCCTGTTCTGAACCAGATTAGAAGGTTCAGGCGGTCTTTTATAAACAGCAGTCCTGTTTGTGTGAATCATCACTGCAGTTTAAATTGAGAACAACAGGAAGGTGCTAATGCAGGCTATTTAGCTCTGACCAGCATGCTGATTCATTATGCTTCAGACTTGATTAAACAGGTGTTTTATGTTCATAAATAGCGCTAATTAAATATTTTAAACAGCCAATGCATTATGGTCCCCATCTTGCTAAGTGCTACATATATTCTGTGATAAAGCAGTCATACATATATGTATGATTTAGCCCGGTTAGTTTAAAAGAACAGTTTCTCTAAAATGAATCATAATTCGAAAAAGTTTCATTTAGCTTTCAGCTCATTTGATTGTTGCCTTTGTAAAACTGATGGTGTAATACTATATTAGACCAAATCGTCATTTTATAGCTCAGGATTTTTTAAACAGGGAGTCTCAGTCATAAGTTATTTTATTTAGTGTATATTAAACTTTAGCTTTTTTTCTTTTTTGTGGTTATTATTCTTTTTTATTCATTTATTTTAAGTTTTTGAAACCCATAGCTATAATACACATATTTTACACACACGCATGTTTATTTTTGTGAATTGTGGGGACTTTCCATAGACTTCTATAGTTTTTATACTGTACAAACGATATTGTCTATCCCTTAACCCAACCCTAACCCTAAACCTAACCCCTTACAGAAAACATGTTTGCATTGTTACATTTTCAGATAAACATCATTTACCATTTTTAATAATTTTTTTACATTGTGGGGACCGCAGGTTTTACTGTCCTTGTGGGGACATTTGGTCCCCACAATGTAGCAAAAACAGGTACACACACACACACACACACACACACATTATATAATATGTGGTCCAGTTTTGCCAGGTTTTCACAACAAAACCTGTCCAATTGCTACTCAAAATGAATCCAATCACGCTTCGAGGGGGCTTCCTCTGTAAAAATCGCATTCCGGGAGGTAAAATACACATTTTTCTGCGGGGTTCCTCTGGTTAAATTCACATTCCACGGGCTAAGTATCATGTAACTGCGGTCACTTCAACCCACGGACATGAAAATCAACCCACAGCAAAAGTGTTAAAGTAGCCCAATTCCGCAGAAAAACCGCAGACTTGGCAACACTGATGTGGTCCTCAAATCTGATTGGCTGAGAGGAGTGTGATATTCTAGTGGTATCGGAACTGTTTGTATCAATCTGCTCGCAGTATTTCTCACAGTGAGTGTCGTAGTGGGCCAAAACCAATATAATTTTGTAAATAATACTGTTTTTGTGTCACGGAATGTTGTTTTAAGAGTTCTTTAGGTGAGACTGTACTTGTTTAGACTTGAAAATTTGCTTCAGTGTTTTCAGAGATTTGAGCTCCAGGGCGTCAGCGTCCATTCAGCTTTCATGAACCCGCCGATAGCTGCCTTACCTTGGCCAGCTCTTCTGGAATTTGCAGCTGGCTCTGTTGTCTCTATAGTGGTTAAACATAAGATATAATTAGTTTTGGCTAAATCTAATGGGCATTCTTTGATCTCATTAATCTATTATTTATTCCAGAGAAAATAGTTTTGGCTGAGGGCAAAATCTCACATTATATTTTATGTAAATATAATGCTGTATAATGCTGCCTTTTGACTAAATTGCCAATGTGCATAATTTATATATTTGCTAAAAATGTTTATTTAATATGTAATCACATACATTTTCGCAGTAAAAGCATTGTAGATTTTTATAAATGATCCCTCGCAGCTTGAGTGGCTTAAAAACGTTTGGAAAATGGAAAATCCCTGTTGTAGCTTATTACATGAGGTTTATTATCTCTGATGGCCTGTGTCATTAAACCCTCATACCCTATATACGCCCTATAATAGATTCTAGAACATTTTCTGGTCCTCACATGGGCTCATTTGAAATCAGTGGAGTGATTGTGAAACCGTCGTACTTGAACGTGTGATTCAATTAACACCATTCATGTCATAATATTGAGAAATCACTCAGATGTAATTATATCACTGGAATGGACATTATGGAAATGTATGGATTATTAGTGTTTGATTCATCTGATTAAACATATTTAATCTTGATTAATCTCTTTCTGCCCCCCTCCTGTGTCTCTTTCATATGCAGTTGCCCCCACAACCTCCACCGTACGTTCGGAGTTCTTCAAGCCGTGCCAAGACAGTCAGGAGATGGCCTTCTGTTTGAATGAGGGAGAGTGTTTCATCATCGAAACAGTGGCAGGTGTACACAGACACTGCAGGTGAGTCTATGTATGTGTGTGTGTGTCAGATTAAAGACGTTTTGATTTTTACCATTTCTTAAATAACAATGATAAACTCCAAGATATCCGTGTTATGGTTCTTTATGGATTAGCTATTACCCTTTTTTACTAATCCACAAGCAAATGCAAAGAAAACAAAGACTGTAGTGACTGTCTGCACTGGATTGGTTTAACATATGCTGTAAAATCACTCAAATACAGAGTGCAAATTACTCCAAGGATGTGAGATGAAAGGCGGAGTCATGCTGAACGATGTGGTCTATTTTGGACATCTTGGCACATGTGATAGTTGTTTTAAAAAAGCCAGCATTTAAAGGGTATAATTAGAGCACTGATCCGCCACGTCAGAATGGCTGAACGACTTAACCTGAAGAGTTTGATGCGTCCAACTCGTTCAAAGATGAGTGGCTTTGCTTGGAGCAAATAATTGCAGGGGTTTTTTGCTGTGAGGTACTGCTGTTTAGCACAGGGTGTTACTGCAAATAAAAGAATCTGTCATTAATGAGTATACGGTCTGAACCATTGAATGGTTTGAAGTGTCTTAGCCTGGCATTCCTCAAGGAACGGGTTGTAAATAAGGTATTTTTTAAAATAGTGCCAAAAATGACTGATGTTCCGTTAATGGTTCTTGCATGTGCATGGTTATACTGATAGCATACTAAAATGCACGTTTGCATAGAGAAACAATGGAAAAGCAGTCATGAGTGGAATGCAAAAATGCATTCAGCGTGAATTGCCCCTAAATATGTATGAAATGATGCCACAGCACAGCTACTAAATCTACAGCACAATCAGTGCTATCAATTCGCAACAGAACATCTCTTATGAGTCATAATTTATTTATTTTTTTAAAGGAGACATCAGATGCCCATTTTCCATAAGTTTAGGGTCTTAATGAAACGTCTGCGACATACTTTGGTTAAAATGCCTCAATGTTCGTATAAATCAACACACTTTTTACCTTGTCAGAAACAACTCTATTTACAGTGACCATTTCAGTGCATGTCTCTTTAAATGATAATGAGCTACTGCTCACCCCGCCCCTCTTTTTATTTGTGTATTCTGTGGCACATTACCATCAAAAACAAAACCAATCCACTGTGTCCTCAGTGGCTCTGATGTCAGAAGACATTGAAGACTCTTACGTTCTCTTTTACATCCAACTACAAAACACTTACATTGCTTATAAGACGTTGTCGCTACAGCTGCTTGAGCATGGAGAAAATGGCGGTCAGTGTACAACTGGCTGAGGGCAGAAATATGCTAATACGGGGCAGTTCGTCAGCAGTTGTGGGAGGGGTCAAAACGGCTTGATAATTGAGACGGTTTAGGTTTTTGGGGGATTAAAAAAAGGAGTGACTGAATTTTTATCATTGTTGGGTGGTTGTACGCACACACTGTTAAGACACATTTATATGCAAACACCATGTAAATGTGAATTTTGCATTTAATGTGCCCTTTAAATCAAAAACATACAGCTCAGCCAGTGAAAAGATTATTTTTATTGAATTGAGTGGTTTCTGTGAATCAGAAACGTATAGCTAAGCCAGTGTAGTCGGTTCATTTTAATGAATCAGAGACATTTAGTGCAACCAGATTATCTAGATTCCCGATTAAATGATGCTATGAGTCTGCCCTTTTCCCTGGTTTCAAAATCATACAGTAAAGCTCAGCCAGTATAGTCCGGTTTCTGAACTCTGACTCTCAATTGGTTCTTTTTAGCAAATCAAAGTTCCTCTAAAAAGACAAAAATCATTAAATCCAGGCACATTTATGTGTCACTTCATGTAATACAGATTCTTTCAAAGCAGCTTCACATTAACAAAACAGGAAAATAACAGTGTTAAAGTAAATTGCTTAATTATGAAACAAATTTAGTAAGCTGTAAAGCAGCTTTGCAGAAAATAATAGTGTCATTATTCAGCTCAGTGTAGTTCACTTTTGTTTCAGTTTAGTTCAATGACTGTGTCAATGTTGCAAAGTTCAGCAATTATGGTTTTACAGAAGGCGGTGGTGTCGTTGTTCAGTCTGTTCAATACTGATTCAGTTCAGTTCAATAACAGCATTGATGTTAATCTAGTATTCAATTTTGTTCCCAACACCTTGATTTCAATTTGACGTCAAATATTAGTCAAGATTTGATCAAGATGCTGTAATATTATTTTAAATTTAGTTTGGATGGCAATTTCTTCCAGTGGTAATTGGGTGAAAATAGGAAGTTAATCCCACACTGAAATTGGTTGAATGTATCCACCTTTTTCATCAACGCAAGTACACCTATGGGTGAGACTTCTGGTATATAACAATGAGTAGTAAACGGTAAAACTGTTTGCACTACAAACCAATGTGTTCATAAGTAAGATAATACATTAAAATAACATGCTAAGACACACCAGTTTGCAATCTCAAGCAGCAAAACAAGCTGTTTTGTACAACTAAAAATAGCTGGATGCAGATGAGAACGCAAGATAACCCATAAAATTTACAAATGGCCACGCCATTCTTACGCCATGTCAAGTTTTTGAATTTAGTTTGGCATATTTGGCCTGTTTTTTGATTTGGCATTCGAACTGTATTTTTTTCCCTCAAATATTTACTCTTTAATGTGTTGATGAATCATTAATAGAACTATAAAGGAACTGGATCAGAAGTGGAAACATATGACATTTCCCATCACTGGCTGTAAATCTAACGGTGCTTTGCCATGAGAACTTGCAGATGTTTAGGAATATCCGTTTAATGTTATGTCCTATCAGAGGGTCTCTTTACTGCTCCCCAAGCCCCTTTTTATCTGACAGACCTGCCTGCTCTTCTTCATCCCTCAAATGTAATCATATTTTTTAAGTGTTTTTTAAAAATAACCTCCGCTACCTCAGGCTAAAGGCTTAACTCAGGCTAATGATCAGTATAGCAACATCTGGTAAATGTAATCAGAGTTTTTACCCATATTATTGCAGTTATTTCTCTCCTTCATTTTCTCTTTTATCCTTTTTCTCCATTTGGCCTTTTATCAATCCCACTAATGGGATTGTTGTTCCCAGTCATTGCCATGGTAACAGATCTTTTGTGTTCATTATATGCAGACAGATAATATAGAGAGTGTCCAAGTACTGCTGTAATAAAAACTATTTATAATTTAATGTTCACAGCATGGAGGGGTGCCTCCAATATCAGTCGTTTGTGCATTTGGGAATTGTTTTCCATCACCTTTATTGCACTTATATAGTGAACAGAGGTAATAAGAAAACCCGGTTTCTCATAATATTAGCTGTGGACGTTCCTAATAAGTAAATGTGATTTATTGTTGTATCTGTTAATTAAAAGTTACATTTTAAAACACGCCGTGTTATTTTATCACAGTTATTTGCCTGTAAATGTCTAGAAGGATGGCAGAACGAGAGCTAGAGCGGAGAATTACAGTGTTAGGATTAATAAATAGAATGTGTCTATTTCACACCAAGGAAAATCTGACAGGAGGGATTGTTCGATGCACTTCACTGAAGACAAATGATAAAGACGTAGATGTATAATGCAAGAGTAGGATCTTGGAAACCCTGGTAGGGGTATTAAGGGATATGACTTGACAAAATGAATCATATTAATGATGACGATATCCTCTTTTTCAAGTTTCTTATCAAACTCTATCCTTTCCGAGGAAACAGTCGCGATTAAGCTGTCAGATCTCCACACAGAGTGTTAATCCAGGAAGCTGTCTCTCCTCCTTTTCGCTGGCCTTAGGGAGGACTCGCCGCGCTCGTACCCTCTTTAACACCCAAATAACATCTGAAGGATGTTAACTACGTAAGACTATATAATTATGGCATGCACATAAATATACTAATTTGCACTCAAGAATATAAACATCCTACACAAACTACCTTAGCATCGTCTCAGCTACAGGAGAGACTGTGTAAAGAAGATGACTGGACAAAAAAAAAAATTATAATAATGGGAATTTAAATTTTGGTCACACTTACACTATTACTGTGTAATTATACATTTAGGTACTAAGTAAGTTAAGGTAATTAACAACATGCATTTATTACAGGGTTAAGATTACGCTTAGTTGCATGTTTAGGGTTAGTTGCATGTAAGTATGCATGTAATTTACTGTTATTACTACACTCTAAAAAATGGTAAAATATAGACAAACCAGGTTGCTAGGTTGTTTTGACCCAGCAGTTAGGTTAAATGTTTAACCCAAACTTCTGGGTAGTTTTATTTAAAAATTACTATATGGCTGGATTAAATTGAACCCTCTGTGGTCGAGGCCCACATCGGTGCGGTCTGTCCCGTATTTTCTTGATGGACGCAAAAAGAGCTAAAAGTACTCTGTCATATTTGATCTTACAGATAAGGATAAGGTATAGTTTGAAACCGCAACTACTTTTATTTTGTGTATAGTCATAATAGCAACAAGGCAATGTGCTTTTGTAAAATAAAGAAAATAAACGGTGCACTCTCTGTCACCTCTCTTCACAGACATGTAAATAAAAAACAACCTGAATCTCATCGAATACATGCCTCAAAGACATGAGAAATGTATGTATAGAAAACTTGAAATGTCTACTTTTAAATAAAGTCACGTCCAAAACGAATATTATTTAATAAAATAATCCATATGAAACCACATGTTAATTTCCAGCATATTTTGGGTTTATTTTAAGCAAGAAAGATAGTCATTTTTAAGCAATAGCTGATTTAAATAAAACTACCCAGAAGGTTGGGTTAAACATTTAACCTAACCGCTGGGTCAAACAACCCAGTCGCTGGGTATGTCCATATTTTGCTTCTTTAACCCATCATTTTTTTTAGAGTGCATAGTAAGTACATGTAATGTGTAACAAGGACACTGTAAAATAAAGCATTACCAAAATTTTCATAATTGCTGACACAATTGTTGCAGTATTGAACTGTATTACAAAAAAATGTTAAAAAAATAAACTTCAGTTTAGTGTAATTATTTCTTTCAAATAACAAAAGGAACCTTAATCTTTTAAATATATCTTATCAGCTTAAAGTGCAAAAGAACACAACTATTAAAAAAATATAGAGAGAATGTGAACATTTTTTAATCAACATTCTTGTATTATATCTATTAAAATGAAAAAAAAAATGCTTAAGGGAAAAATATGCTGTCTTTTAGTATTTGGTGATGTTTGGTAAACCACAGTGAGTACCTAAGAAAAATCTAAAAAAGAAATATTTAGAATTGCTTGATTTCCTTTATTCTCTGTGACAAATGTGTGTCAGAAACAAAAAGTTGCCCAGTTGCATTGTGTACCAGAGCAAACAGGGTAACTGCTGTATTTCTGCTTTTCTGTAAGTGCCTCCGACTATCAGAGAGTGACTTTGCATTTCCATTTAGTGTGTCTGCTGTTTTGCTGACCAAAGTTACCACAAAATCAAATTCAGTTTTTTGAAGAAAACTTTTTAGGATTTTTCTCCATATATATATTTTCTCCATATCGCTGCAGAAGTTCCGACCCAGTCTTTGCAAAGTGAACATGCAAAGATCAAACACCCTTAACAAAAAAGCTAAAACAGCTTACTAAATAGGACAATTTTGAAGTTCAGGGACAGCAAGACAAGACGAGTTTGACATTAAAAAATATATCAATTGTATTATTTTTATGAAAATGACTGTTTCACTAGATAAGACCCTTCTTCCTCAGCTGGGATCATTTACAACCGCATTTGGGATCATTTGGAAGTTCAAACTCGGGGCAGCATATCAGTTCATTATATGGAGAAAAATCCTGACATGTTTTCCTCAAAAAACATAATTTCTTTACTACTGAAGACAGAAAGACATGAACATCTTGGATGACAAGGGGGTGAGTACATTATCTGTGAATTGTTGTTCTGGAAGTGAACTTCTTTAATTGAAAGTAGGTCACTTAAATCAAATCGTAATATGGGCTAGTGTCTGTAAATATTAAGTTGCAAAAAGACTATTTAAATATGAATCCTGCATGTTCTGTCTCTCTGTGTGGATGAATGACGCAGATGTGTGGTTTTGTTTTCCACACATACTGAAGCGCACGTAACGCTTGTGGTATTTTCAGCCTCTGCCATCTCACTACATGAACATGTGAACATCGCCTCCAGAGCCGCTCTGAGAGTCAGTTTATGAGCATTTGATCATTTTATTTGAGAAAAACTATCGTCATTTTACATACACACAAACAAAATTCTTCACAGCAACCTGTCAAAAAAAAAATCTGGTTTAACTTGAAGAAATTGTGACAGAAATACAATACTTTTGCACAGTAGAATGAACCTCTTAATGTAATACTACTACTACTGATAATAAAATTATTATTTAAACCATACTTTTTAAGGAATAATCTCACATTTTTTTCTTCCTTGTTTCCTTGTTCACGTTGTTTACCCAAAAAATTGAAAGGGTTTAATTTTTTATTGAATTACAAGAAAAAAGGTCAGTGCCTATAGCCTTGTGGTTAGCGCACTGACATATAGCGCAACTGCACCTCCAACCGACCTGGGTTCGAATCCAGTGTGTAGATTTTGTTAAACTTTTAATAAATTGATGATTTCAGGACGTGGTTTTGATGAATAAACCTAAATTTAAGTATTAAAGTGGAGTCCAGAAAAATAAAAAAGGAATCAAGAAAAAAATTGAATTTGGGAAAAAATATAATGACAAAAAAAATAAATATTTCACAGGACCCTGTATACCGCATTACCGGGCACATGTATAGGTAAGCAGTTGAATACGGATTTGTCGAGATAATGGAACAGATCACAAACAAAATCTGTTGGCTCGCAAACAGCATGTCAGGTGGCGGCAACTCGGTGGCTAAATCTGAATGCAGACAGCGCGCCTGCTGGTACTGTCCTTCCCTTTCGGCTGCTCAGCTGGTATAAAGGATGAACATCTGCGGATGCTTCATTCTGGGTGTTTAAATGGATTACTTACATAGTGGACAGACAGTTCGGAGCTTTTTAATTGAAGCATGCGTGTTTAAACACAGACACAGGTTTATTTGGATAAAAGAGCTATTCCTGTGTCAAGAATTTCACACCGCAGATGTTGAAGATAAGTGGTGGTCTAGTGATTCGATACCCCTTTGAATGTCAACCTCAGCAGCTTTGTAACAGCTTTGTGGAAGCTGAGACAAAGACAGAGGGATGAGAAAAGAGATGGACAAAGGGAAAGAGACAGGAAGGTTGTAAAGTGCCGCCCACATAAAATCTTATTATGTTTTACTGAGTAGTCTGGGTTAAACCGTACTTTAACTATTCCTTCAATTTATGGGCATTCTTATTTATTTGTTGTCTGTTTTACCGTTGCTGTAGTTGTTATTATATAGTGGCCGTGATGGCAGATGGAGTGCTCTCTGAATTGAATTTGATTTGAATGGAGAGGACTGAGGGAGCGAATGATAGAAAGAGACAGGGGAAGGAGCAAGGAGAGCATGTTTTTCTCCCCCGAGTGAGACGAGATGTCAGCAAGAGAGCTTGGCGTAATTAATCATTCTAAGTGCACTAACAATGAGAAAAAAGGGGAATAAACATTCAATAATCACATCAGATGGGCGCCGTCGAGCAGGCCTTTAAGAGCCCCGGGTGAAGGAGGTCAGCTTTTATGCCGCAGAGTGCCAAGACCCCAACGCAGCGCCCTCTTCACACCAAGCGAGGACATGTCCCTCACCTCTGCATGTATTTTACGACATGCAATAAAGCAGAATCCAATGCAGTGCTTTAGCCATGGGTGGCCCATAAAGTGGACACCTCTGCCTTGTGAGGTATAGTCTGATTATCTGGACAGAAATGGTTGAAGTGGGATTTTTAGCTTTAGATATCATGACATTACAGGACATAACTATATATTTTTTATTTTATTATAGTGTTTTATTGTTGCAATTACATTAAATGCAGAAACCGATGGCAGTCGTTCCAGATGCTTCCTAGGAAAAGAACTGCCCCGCTGAGTTTCCATTTTCCAGACAAACAAGCAATATATGTCTATTTAAACAGGATTCATACTGAGATAAGCACTGTAGGAAAACTGAGATTGACATGCAGAAAACCACAGTTCACTGTATTAAAAACTGAGCTACATCAGGGGTCGTGAACTCTGGCACACGTGACTAAGGGATAATCACCGGCAGGCAAGCTATATAAGAGCAAGGGAGATTTAATAATAAATGTATGCGGAATGTAATTGCAATGCAGCTGTTTGTTTTAGATATGAAATGTATGGAAACCCGAACATTCCAATTGAACTACTTGGCATCGTTTTTTTTTTTTGCTAGATTAATACTTTGTGTAAATGAGGAGATGTTAATGTGTTTTAAAATCTCAGCAGAATAAGATGACGGCTTGGAATATTCATATACAGTAATAATCAATATTTCAAATCTACAATTATGCATTATTCCAAAGCGTCTTACATTTTGCATTCAGCGTTGAGGAGACCAGGGACGGTTGTAACGCTCTTTGCTTTAATGCCTGTAAACATTTTTTGTGCTTTTTATCTCCAACTTACTCAACAGTTTAGGCTTTTGAAATATTTATGATTTTTAAAAACAGTAACATTGTGAAATATTATTTTCTATTTCAGTGCATTTTAAAATGTAATTTATTTCTCTGATGGCAAAGCTGAATTTTCAGCAGCCTTCAGTCTTCAGTGTCACATGATCCTTCAGAAATATGCTGAATTGGCGCTAAAAAAACAGTTGAAAACAGTTTTGTTGCCTCATATTTTTTCAGGATTCCTTGATGAATAGAAAGTTCAAAAGAACAGCATGTATTTAAAATAAAATTCTATTTAATGCATCCTTGCTGAATAAAAGTATTCTTTTCTTAGTCCTCTTCCAGAATGAAAATTTCTTGGTAATTTACTCACCCCCATGTCATCCAAGATGTTAATGTCTTTCTTTCTTCAAACGAAAAGAAGTTAAGGCTTTTGAGGTCAACTTTCCAGGATTTTTCTCCATATAATGGACTTTAATGGGGATTAACGGGTTGAAGGTCCAAATTGTAGTTTCAGTGCAGCTTCAAAGGGCTCTACATGATCCCAGCCGAGAAATAAGGGTCTTATCTAGCGAAACGATTAGTCATTTTGTAAGAAAAATACAAATTTATATACTTTTTAACCACAAATGCTCATCTTGCACTAGCTCGACCTCACACATTACGTAATCACTCACATATGATGTAGGCGAAGTATCATCCCAGTGTTTACAAAGCGAACCTTCAACCTTCAACCCGCTGGCTACCATTTAAGTCCATTTAAGTTTATGGAGAAAAATCCTGGAACGTTTTCCTCAAAAAACCTAATTTCTTTGCGAAGAAAGAAAGACGAACATATTGGATGACATGGGGGTGAGTAAATTACCAGGAAATTTTCATTCTGGAAGTGAACTGATCCTTTAATAAAAAAGGCATGTTGTATATCAGTGTCAAATTAAACAAGAGAATCTTGTAATTTCACTTCAGGAGGATGGTGGTCATGTATGATAGCAATTTAATCTTCCAAGTGGTTGAACTGATGGTTGTACAACGTACCCTTTGTTACAACCATATATTTTATCAGCTCATGCATTCCAACGGGATTCCAACTCACGACCTTGGCGTTGCTAACACTATGCTTTAGCATTTGAGCTACAGAAACACTTTCAGCCTGGCGTACTTGATACTCAACATTCCACGTACAATCATGTGACACTCAGGGGGCTGAAGTGTAACAGAGATTTACTAAAGAAATGACAGACCCATAAGCTACATTAAGTTTATACTGCACAAAAAGTTCTGCAAATGACTGCAAGTTTATTAATTGTTCGGGCACTTGTTTTATGGCTCAGTGCATGTTTGCTTGTGACTCAAAGGCTTGACTGATGCATGTCGACATCATTGTTAACTCTAATTAATGCAATGCACTGAGTCAATGGTATTGTCTCATCATCTCAGTGACTTTCATAATTGGTGAAAAATCAACAATCAGCACATGCAGCGGAAGCAAAGTGACATGAACTTTGAGATGCGCTTACACACACAGGCTCGTTCGACTGTGAGAATTTTCTCTTGGATACAAAGTCACAGAAACAAATATCCAAACTCTGGTATAATTCCCAAGGTTCAGAGAGGTTTAACTTATATAATTGTTCTTCTAATCACACATTCATAATAGAAGCTAAGATTGAGAAGCAGAGGAGAGCGGGAGAGAGATAGTGAGAGAGAGGTGGAGAGGAGAGGGAGATGCAAAATACTTTTTGACAAGGCGTCCCTTTCAAGTCTGAAGGTTTGATGTGCTAATTACATGCAAATATATGCAAACGAGCCTGCTTGGTGCCCAAACCCTGGCAGAATGTGTGAGGCAGAATTGCAGTCTGAGGAGTGGAGCGTGTTGGCTATAAATAATCAAAGTAAAGAGGAAGTTGTGATTTCACATTAGCCTATTTGAACAAATATCGCATTTTAGGTACAAGGGCAGACGAGGGGACGATAAAGAGTGCATCCTCTGTGATTCCGCCCATCCACCTATTCTATTTCCTGTAGCAACTGCCGGTCTTCCTGTCGTGTATACATGTACTTGCCGCAGATAAGCTGCCAGCTTTATGGTGAAGATCCCCATATCAGATACGGTTGTGCCATCAAGCCAATATTTGTATGTGTATCTGTAGCTGCTGCAATGACAAATCTATCTGTATCCATATTAGGCTACAACCAGATGTGGTTTAAAACTGAAATGTCAAACAAAAATTAAATCCCCTTAAAAAAAAAAATAAAAAAAACTCTATTCCATTTATAGTTTCCTTGTTTTGTATTACAACTTGTATGTAAAATTAAATACTTAATAATAAGAAGAACAATAATAATAATAATAATAATAATAAAACAGGTTTTAAATATTAATATATTCCAAATATGTGATATTATTTTGTGATTGTTGAATATTCACTCTACTGAATATGTTTTTCTATTTTTCTATCCAATTTATAGTTTCCATATAGCAAATATGTCTTATTTAATAAAAAAAATTTTTTTTACAACCTGTATGTAAAATTAAATGCATAATAATAATAATAATAATAATAAAATAGGTTTTATATATTCATATATTACAAATATTTCATGTTTTTTTGTGATTGTTAAATCACAGCCTACTGAATATGTTTTTCTGTTATTAAAAATTGTAACACTATTCCATTAATAGTTTCCATATGGCAAATATACCTTATATAATTCAAAAAAATATTTTTATTACAACCTGCATGTAAAATTAAATGCTTAATAATAATAATAATAAAATAAGTTTTAAATATTAATATATTACTAATATTTAATATTATTTTGTGATTGTTAATTAAAAATTGTTTATTAAAAATTGTAACACTATTCCTATATTATATAACGGTATATAACTATATTCACTATTTATAGTTGCCATATGTCAAATATGTCTTGAATAATTCATGAAATTATATTTATGGAAACCTGTATGTAACATAAAATGCTTAAAAACAACAGCAATAATAATTATTATTACTTTTATTATTGTTATTATTATTAATATAATACTAATAGTATATATAGTATATATAATACATTTAAGTAAAATCTAAAAATGTAATATATTTAATTTTTTTATGTACATTGAATAATCAGCCTATAATCATCATCATCATCATAAATGTTTTAAATATTAATATATAATTTAAATAATAATAATAATACTTTTTTTTAAATATAAATGTAATATATTTCATTTTGTATGTATATTGAATAATCAGCCTACAGAATATGTTGTTCTATTATTTGGCAGTTATTCAATGTTATGTCATTCTTCGTGCCTTTCTAAAAAAGATATTTGGCTTCATGCACATCCCATATATCAGAGTCATAATAATACATTATTGTCTGATCTTTCAGAAATTTGTTTTTGCTCCAGATTGTATATCATCTGTGTTTATGAATGACACCTTGTATATATTTACAGTGCGATATGATGTCACGTCACACGATTGGCTGATTTGTCACTGCCAACACGGTGTGTTTTGTTTTTAGAAATGTTGAAGAAAGAGAGAGAGAGAGCGAGGGCGCTCATGAATAAGAGTGAAGAGTGACACGTCGAGCCTCGCAATGTCTATGAGACCAGATTGGACTTGTTTCTCATTTCCTCTTGCAAATCAAAATATGCAAGGGAGACAAGATGAGAGGCAATCTTATTTTGGCTGAATTATCACTTGTGATTGTTACATCGTTGTAGCTCTTGCAGAACGCAACCGTACGGTCTCCCTACTAAACCTGACAATGTCTTGAAGTCCAGGCTGCCTCTGAAGAATCAGGTTTGAGGACAATGTATTCCTGAAACAAATGAGTCTCATCAAAATTCTACAGCAAACCATATGTTTTCTGTTTCTCATCCTATTCTCTTCTCTTTTTTCTTCTCCCCTGCCAGAGAAAAAAGAATGTTATCGTCTTTTTTTCTTTTTTTTTTGTCTTGAAAGCTTTGCTGCAAGTGACAGAGGCAGCATCAATTTCCATTTGGTAATGAACTGTTCAGCCTAATGTGTGCTTTGGAGCAAGAAGGGCTCAAATTTCTGAGTAGCTCAATGAGTTTTGCAGTGAGGTGAGAGAGAGGAGACATTAGAGCTGTGATACTCCAACGGCCATAGCCAGAGAGAGAGAAAAAAAGCCATATATCTGACTGGCAATGAACCTGGAAACAACCATTTCATTGAGAGCAAAGGGACTGTTTGCTTCTTTGTTTGTTCTGCCGGAGCAGGTGGGTAAATTAGGGTCTTTTGAAAAATTACTGTTTATCCTCAAAATCCTTGAATGTGTTTTTGTTTATTCCTCTCATTGGCCCAGTTAAAACAGTGCAGCGAAGGCAGACAAATGCATTAGACATGTAAAATCTTTATGTGTCTAAGTCTGCGGCGCGCCATGTATATGAGCAATTCACTGTTCAGAAGCTGGAGGGTTATGAAAAGTTTCCATAATCCAATGCATTCGCAATTCCAACAGAGGGAAACAGCCGTTGGCACACCGAGACCATAATTGAACATGTTACATTAATCTAGAACAAGAGAAGGTTATAGATAGCACGAGAAAATGCTAATTATTTTCTTCCCATAGCCATCTACCAAAAATTCTCCGGGGGACGTAATAAACAAACGACGGCGCTGATTTTTCCTCACTGTTTTGTCGAGATGTGAAATATTTAACGCTTTAGCCCAAGCAAAATCATGGATCATCCAGTGCTTGAAATCCCAGCTCTGGGGGTGCTTTTGAGAAGGGAGGGGGCGAACGGTTGCACTTTTCTCTCGCTTGGGAAAATTTTACCCCTTTAATGGCTTGTCACGGCTAATATACGCTTGTAAAAGCAGCGCATATTTATGCTGGCCTTAAAGTCAGGAGCTTTTGTTTCCACAGGTCTTGATCCACAGGCGGCCATTAATGCTGAATTATGTCAAGACGGCGAATCGACGCGACGAGGCTAAATGCGGAGATTTTAGTAGTGCCACCAAGTTACTTTATTACAGCCTATTAGCAACAGTGTCTCCCATTATGGAGAGGTAAGGCCGGGATCGATTCAGGATAGGGAGTGTGTCTTGAACACAGAAGCCTGTTATTCTCACAATAAATCTGCATGGGCCTGTGTGCTCTGTAAACATTTATGGGTGAGCATTCTTGCTTTGACAGAAGTCGCAAAGGTAATATTTCCCGTTCACTACAGTAGAGCTTCTCTAAAATCTTCCGTTCGACGTATAAATGTCACCCCGGTCTGTAAAACCCAGATAGGTGTGTGTTTGTGGAAACGCCTGGGCCACTCTATTGATCTCTGCTGAGGCTTTGCCGCCACACTAGTCTTGATTTCCTCTTTGTTAGCTGAAACCTGTAATTTCCGTCATCGTTCAAAGAAAGGGGCAACGAATAAAGGATGATCAATTTAAGAACTCGCCGATTCTGGGAAAAGTGTAACATTTGCAATATGAGGCCGAGATCTCGTTACATCAAAAAGAAGAGACAGGAAAGCCCTGGTAGGAAGATACTTACTAAATTGTCAATTGAATTTTAATGGAGGGTTAAGGTCAAAACAATATTTCACAGCGGGAAAGAGGCAGAGGAAAAGTAAGAGGAAACAATTCTCAGCCTGAATGTGAGATGCTGAAGTTCTTTCACCATTTCAATCGGTGATGCTAGCTATCGCACGTCTTTCATTTAAAAAGTTTTAAGCTTTTGAGCGACTGGTAAAAGGCGGATTCTGAATGAAATAACTTGATATGTTTGTGCAGCTGCTGTTTTCAACAAACATAAAAAGGGATCTCATAATCAAAGATTTTTAAGTGGGCTGACAGCAAGTTAATCGCAAATGGTTGGGGGGCTGATACCCTCCTAAATAGGGTCTAGACTTGCTGGTTTGCGTGGGAAGATGCAAGTGAAGCAGAACCGGGTTACCGAGAGATGCAAGTTTCAGTCTAACTATGGCTCCATCGAGGTTACCTCTGGGGAGCTTCTTTGCGTCTTTTCAAAAGCGTGCGTCCTTGACGTATCAGGGGTTGCGCAGCGGAGGGATGACAGACGAGGAGAGAGCGTCTCTGTGGTCTGTCACGATTGCGGGACATGCTCAGTTTCTCATGCTTAAGCAGAGGGTAAATCCTCCTTCATCCTGGATCCATCAGATTATATAAAGTCTCATCTTTTCCTGTCACCCATGGTTATGCAATAAAGTGCTTTGGATGGCTTTGGCTCTCCATGTGTCCCTGTCTCATTCTGTCGCTCTCTGACTCTTCTCTTCTGTCTCAGTATCTCCCCCTGTGCGTCTGGCATCTGGACGGCAGGAGTAATGTGGCTGTGATGAATGGTGATGTAATGTCTGATGCATGGCTGTTGTCAGAGCTCCTGTGTGGCGTTATTAAATTAAAGACATAGTAATGCCAGGAGCGCAATGTTCGTAAGTAAAACCGCTCCATTGCTCACGGTACCTTATTCTGATTGACACTTCATTACGATTGCCACAAGTCACAGCCTAACTGGACAGCTGTCATAGATCTGCGCGTGGGCTGGGTTAATTATTTGGCCTTTTAGTTAGAACTGAATCAAGGACGTTTTCTCAGATGAGAAAATAATCTACAGTTCAAAAAAATGAAAGGCAGAGTATTACTACATATGAGCTCAAACAGCGTTTGAAACTAGTGAAATCAGCACATAAGACGTCAGAGGGAGGCTTTTTATACCTCCCTTGAGTTGGCGTTCTCACTGAGGAAGTGAAAAATACAGGTGAAAGACATGACGTTCAATCGGAAGGTGTCTGTTGTTTATTCGTTTGATTTGTGTATTCTTTTTTTTTCTTTAAGTTGTTCATTTGTTCATTCCTGGATTTGTTCTTCTGGTGATTCTTTGAGTAATATGAATTTCTTTGGATTTCAGATTATTTTATTTATTTAAATGATTATTTTACCTTCCTTACAGTCTCAGTTCATACCTCAGTTCAAATTCATTTGAAATTCAGGAATTTAAAAGACATCACCATTTTCAGTCATTTTCAAATTAAATTGAACTTCAAATGAACTGTGAATTTAAAGGTTACCGTAGGATAGGCTAGAATCAGACTGAATGGGATAGGATAGTACTTTATTAATCCCCTCTGGAAAATGAAAGCATTAAAGCAATAAACAAACAAATATGAACAGAATAGAAAAACGGCAATAAATAAAAAACTGTACAATATAACAAGAAAAACAAAAACAGAGAATACAAAGATAGATATAAGTATACTCTGCAATCTTGGTAACACTACAGTAAGGTTCATTAGTTAACAACTATATTAGTTAACATGAACTAAGAATGAACAATACTTCTATAGCATTTATTAATCTTAGTTAATGTTAATTTCAGCATTTACTAATGCATTTATAAAATAGAAGTAGTGTGTGTTAACAATAGTTAATGCACTGTGAACTAACATGAACAATAAACAACTGTATTTTTATTAACTAACATTAACAAAGATGAATAAAAACTGCAATTAATGTACTGTTCATTGTTCGTTCATGTTAGTTAATGTAATAATTAATGTTGACAAATTACACCTTATTGTAAGTGTTACTGAAATACTCAATATATATTATTGAACAATATTTTGTAGTGCGAATAATGTACAAATGGTGTGAAAAATGAAAAGGTGCTCGCGCCAGAAAAATAAATTACCTAAATGGATAGATTACCAAAAAATTTAAATTCTGTCATGATTTTACTCACTCAAACTATTTTACCCACCCAAACATGTATCACTTTCTCTCTTCTGTCGAAACAATATCATTATATTTTGATAAGAACATTGGGGTCCAAACTAATTTGGAACCCCATTCACTGTATAGACCAAAATAAAAAACAAATAAAAAAAAAGAATTAAATGTTTTCCAAAATATCATCTTTTGTGGTTGACAAAACTAGATTCATTCAAAAACATATATCATAAATGAAACACCACTGTGTTTGCTTGGAGATGTGCAGCGGCTCAGCTTGACTTTGTTTGGAACTATTTTCATTTATGAAAGAGAGCAAAATCAGACAATAGTGCTTCTACAATGTAAGTCATGTAATATGAATAACTTCTTGTTTATTGAACTGTTGTATAAAATCATTATCACATTTCCAAACTACCTTGAAAATCATTAAAGAACTGTCCCTCATGTCAGTTCTCGTTCTCACAAACATCCATTATAATCAACAATATTCTCTACACCGCACATCTCTTATTTACTTTATGTCTACACTTTGTTTATTATAATGAAAGTATTTACAAGCTGCGAACACTGAACAGAAGTGTTTTAAGCTAAATTGCTCTATGCTGCACAAATATGTTGTTAAAAGAAACCGCAGATTGTATAAAACACGGACACAGTGTCCATGACATCACCTCTAAGATTCTGAAGAGCATTTTTGATGCCCAAAGTGGGCGGATCCACTTGTCACCATATTGGATGTGGGTGGAGCTAAAGTGCCTGGTTGCTGAAACCACACCCGCTTAGCTTGAAGTGATCAAGTTAGCAATGGCAATCCACCTGTCACTTAAGTGGCCAGAAATGTAAGGCTTAATAATATAAATGGATGAGTTTTTCGAAAAGAACTCAACCCACTCACAGTTGTCATCAAGGGCAAAATTAGCTATATAGACCAAAACCAATCAAACTAGCAGCCAGTTGATGAATTGCAGTTTAAATCACTTTGATTCAAGAGAGAGACCAGAAGGTCTCCGCTTGATAGAAACCTTTGACGCTCCCCGCAACCACAAATACACACTGGCGTGTTTGAAAAATCTGTGTTTCGGCAATATGCTGTCATTAGTTTCAGCTGAGGGTGCACCCTCTTGCATCCCCATAGAACTGGGCCTGATGGGGTCAGTCATACTGCTGCTCCTAAATATTTTTTCAGTCACACGCAGTAATTTTCGGCCACAAATGCGACTGAAATGGTCTCACTGCAGAACCTTGTGAGGGTTAGTAATGTTAATGCATCATAACACCTGCAGTGTTTACAAGAGATTTGTTGACTAATGGTTCTATAAGACATTCAATTGAAAAGCATGAAAACATAAAATGGCCCCGTTACATGAATTTACATTGGGCTATAAAGAGTAAGGACATTACCTTCTCTTTTTACAAGTCCACGGAGCCAGAAAGGTTTGTTGGCGAGGGATCAGGTTGCATGGCGCAGAGAGATGAATGGAACTTTCCAGTGAGTCCTTAAATCAATAACGTACTTAGGATTGCCTTGCTTTTCTCTGCAGAGGATTTGCACTATCACACACAAGTCATTCTAGGCTATCTCATTAAGCAAATCTCACTGGCCATCCAGCACCCCACCGGTATCGCAGCTCACAAAAGAATAGGCTTGAGTCATGGGAAAACTGTCAGTTTGCTTATGTATGTCTGTCTACAGGAGATACACAGAGGATGCTACACAAAACAACATGACCAAAAAGGAAAAAAATGGCAGATGGAGCTTGAACAGAGGATCAGGATTCATTTTTTCAAAAGATGACATGCCGAACAATTTCTCTCCCTCTCTCTTTGAGCGATGTTGAACATGGTAAACCGTTCCAAAGGAACAATGGATGAGCATCGGGATGCGCCCTGTAAAATTCATTCGGTGCACTGTGCTGTTGTCTTACTCGGCGGCGACAACAGCTTTGCCCGAAATTTAGACCTAACTGATGCTCCAGACATCAGTTACGTTCAGTGGCATGTTTTGAAACATTGATGCGTTTTCCAACAATATCTCTCTCTGATCTGGAAATGCTGCAGCTGTAAATAATTTAGTTTCCCCGTCTTGCACTGAAGCAGAGGGTCAGGAGAGGGAGACGGAGAGACGGCCATGATTGGCATTCCTGACTCAGCTCTGCTCGTGCAGGCTCCTTCCATCTGTGCCCAAGGCCCGAATTACTGAAAGCCAGTCTTTTTTAATGAGACTGAGCCTGCGAGGCAACATGCCCATTAATCAATAACTCAAGCTGAATAGGTACAGCTCCAGAAGCTGTGTTAGTGTATAAACAGGAAATTACTATCAGAGGGAAGTTGTGGGTGTCTGGTCTTTTAGCAAATGTGACAAAGCTATTACAAACCAGGCCCGCTTTGCGAAAGATTACACGATGGTGTTGTTTGCCGTATAATTAGCCGTTATAGGCACAGGAAGCTGTTACCGGATCTTGTCATGAAAAAGCGAGCCTGCGAGGCCTTGTTTTGGTTTGGGGAGCGATATGTCTTGCGGCTTTGGCTTGTTTTGGTAATTTAGCATCGTTTTTATTATAATAAGTGAATACGCATAATTTCTGCAGATACCGAGGAGGATTTCCATCTTGATTTGTTTGTTTGTTTTGCTCCGACAGGGCTGTGTATCCATGGTAATGCTGGCCTATTTAACTTCACTCTCACTGTACATGCTTGTGGGCAGAATGATATTTTGGGCTGACAGAATTAGCCGTAGCTTTTAGCTTGATTTGCTTGCGTTCCATTAAGCTAAGTTCGCGCATAAATAATAGCCCCAGTGCCTAAACAGGGCTTAATCCACTTTCATGGGCCCCATCTGCAGGTCTCTGCGACTGTGCTGAAACTCTATAGTTTGTGGCTAATAATCTGATCATTAGCAAAGCCAACACAGCTAATTTTCTTAAAGCTAATCTCCGCTACAAGATAATCGGGGGATTATTCCTATCGTTCGCTGCCTTGACCGTGCCTCACCCGTAAGGAGTTATCAATAATCATCCTCCCACATTAAGCCTTCTTATTTCCACTCCATAGTGCCAAATAAAGCTGTTGGTAATCACAACAGTTAATTGTTGTAATTACAAGAGTGGATGAGCGCCGTACGAGCTTTAATTTCAAGTACGGACGGCATCCATACATCCTTCTCGGCTCTGCTCGCAGCCCTGTCAATCTCTTTGGCTAACGACCTTAAACTTTAAACAACGTGTGTAATTAGCGTCTTGTTGCCCTGGCTTGCCTTTGTCTTTCAGGATGGTTCAGGGTGAACAGGAAGCTGGAAGGCCAGCGGAGGCTGGAGATTGAGTAACTGGAGACATTTTGTCAATACTTCATATTGTGTATCACAGTTCAGCATCTAGGTAACCAGGTGGAAGGATGCGTCAAATCAACACTTGGCTCCACAAAACACAAACAGCAATGAGAGCAGAGTGTACCGGCTAAGTTGAAAGGAGGTCTATAGTGACAGACGTTAACAAAATCAAAGAAGAATCTGCAGTGATTTTGTGACTCAAGAGACTTTGGAGAATGAGTCAGTCTGTAGAAAATATGAAGTATTGGATGGACGTGCGGGAGATGCGTGACTTAGGAGCTGTGAAGGTAATTTTCTTTTGAGGACTAGCCCAAGGCAGTTTGGACTGGTGTTATTGAACCGTTAATGTAAAACTCAGAAACAGCAGTGCTGTTTCTATCAATAAGTTGCTAGGAGGTTTGCCTTTCAAATGTTGAAATGATTATATTATACTAAAAAAATATATTTTTTTGATCTTTTGCAATAGAGTAAAGTTTTAGAGTTTTGCTTCTCAGTGAAAACGTCTGAGTTTATTTTGCAGACATTCAGTGCAAGAGAGCACTGCTAAAGAGAAAATAACAATTTTTTGTTACAAAAATGTAACATTGCTTTGAGTTATACACTGCCAGGCCAAAAAAGTCGCCATTTGGATTTAAAGTAAGTAAATACTGAAAAGTCTAGAATTGGATCATTATTCTGTTGCTTAACATGTTTCTGGTGTATGTTTTGCAACAATTCACAACAAATTGTGAAATAGTGGTTCAGTGAGCATTAAGGAATCATTTTCACCCTATTGAGAGTCTTTTGGATATGCTGGAGTCGCCTTCTATTGTCGATGCAAGATCTTGACCAAATGGAACTCTTGGTGGAAATAAATTTTGTGACATTTCATAATGTTGTTGAAACTATGCCACAATGAAAGAAAACAATGTTAGCAAAGCTAAAGGCAGTCTGACAAAATAATCCCAAAGACTTTCAATGAGGTTAAGGTCAGGTCTGTGTGATGGCCAATCTTTCACAGTCTGAGCCTGATGAATCTTGGCATTGTCATCCTGGAATAACATGGTTGTTTGAGAAATAAAAAGCTACTTACTGTAGCAGTTAAGATTAAATTTAGAATGTGTAGCTTCTAGTGGCACTACAATAGAAGTTAATGTTGCAAAACATGCAATGTAGACACCATATTGCTAGTTACTTTTGCCTATTGTTATCTCTCCCAATGGAAGTAGTTCTAAATAAAGCCGCAGAAGAAATGGCAAGTTCCGCCATGAAACTCTAGATGGTGCAGGCTGATGGGTCCTTAACGCAAACTAAAGATATTCACAGTGTTAAACTACTTGGCACAAGCTGATTAGTTCATGTTGCATACGCAGTCAATGAGCTTGCTGCTTTACATTTAAATGGCTGGTTAACTAGAGCATTTCGCAGCACACTTTCAGATGTCCTCTGAAACCCTTCACCTCCCCAGCTCCACCTATATAGATCTGATACAGGTTGTTATATATATGCTATTTGGGCAGCAACAGTGTCTTAAATACTCACAGCACTGTATCAGTGTATGTATTGGTAGTAGGAAGTTCCTGCACTTGCTCTGCATCTGTCAAGATTAAATACATTAACACTGTCATATCCATTATCATGTTAAAAATCTTCACAGAGTTGCCATGACAGAACTGCTGTGCATCTCAGAGCAATCATAATTCAGTAACTCACACATTTAGAGAGTCGGCATCTACTGGCGTAATCATGTAACCTGCTGAAAGAGTTACTGAAAATTCCCCACTATTAATGCATAGACTGACAGTCTTTCTTATTATTTTATTATTTATTTTAATATTTATATATAAATCATACATTATAATAACAGTATAATTTATACTATATTTTTTCTTTGGCTATTGATTGACTATACTAAATAATAAAAACATGCACATTGTGTTTAAATTTATTCCTATATCTCCAATACCTTTTAATTGGAAAAAATATTGATCTATAGCTGGAGGTCATATGACAAATCATTTCTTTGTTGTTGAAAAATCGGATAATTCACGTGAGTGAGTTTCTTTTATTTTCTTTTATAAGTCCCTGTTGTCACATGACTAAAATAACAATTGTCACAACCTGGAAACCCTGAAAAATTGGGTATCCTTCCTGTCATGAACAAAGATTTATGTGTTTGTATAGATGCAGAATATGGAGGCCTGAGGCATGAATTTGTATTCTGTGGTTGTCCATCAAAAGATCCTCATTCACCGCATACACGGATTGGCAATGATACAGTGGTGCTAAACAGAGGACTAAGATGCATATGAGCAAAGGAGTCTCTGTCCTGTTCGATTATGTGTGTGTATGTGTGTGTTTGGTGAGAGACCTTGCAGGTTTCAAAGCATTGATACATTTATTATTCCATTAAACCTAGCTGAGGTCAGAACACCTCATTAGACCGGGACTTTGAGCAGAGGCTCACTGAAGAATTAATCTACGGAGAAAGTCACGCCGAATTATTCCTTTTTCTATGCTTTGTATTTCACATGCCTCCTTCTCTTGCTTTTCAGCAGAAATAGCAATAACACAAGCATCTCAGACTGATCCGACGCAGCTTGCCATGTATCCGTCTGTTTTTAATCAATCAGTCAGAGATCCTCTGTGGCGATACCGGAACATGACCTTTCCCCTGCTTTAAATGAATGCCTGAAAGGATCTGGAAACGTCTTGGAGGAATTGGGTGAGGGCACGTCCGTGAGAGCGTGTCTGAGTCACCGTCGCCTCTTTTCCGTTAATGAGCAGCCTCTGTGTCGCTTCTCTCCGTGTTTGTGTGTACCTGTGTGTGCGACTTAAGCAACACAAGCAAACAGAATCTAACCAGCGCTCATTCCAAAGAGAGTCTTTTGCAAACTCTAGTTTGTGGGCACCGGCTAATGGTTTTCTTGTGTTTGTTTACCCCTGTTTACCAAGAATCTGCGCCAGGGACTTTGGGGAAAAGCCTCGCAATGTCAGCAACTTGGCAATCACAGAAAGTCTAGGGGAGAAAGGTTATTAAAATGGAGAAGAGGAAGAGAATTAACAAAAAACAGAGATAAAGGAAGCAGAGAAAGCAGTGTTTATGCATTTAGGGGAATTCACAAAGAGGCCTTAAAGGAATATTTTGGCTTCAATACAAGTTAAGCTCAATTGACAGCATTTGTGGCATAAGGTGAGGCACTTACGAATAAAAGAGGCCTTTTTTGCAGGATTTAAAAGGAGAATTGTGAGGCCCAACTTATAAAAGCTCTTACAGTACATTAATTCTTCTGTTAGACCAGTATATTATTTGATCTTTAAAGGTGTTCTGGTCATTTTACGTTATGTTGTCATGGCAACAACATTGTAATAATGTGATCTTGTGATTTTACTATTTAAAGTTTACAAATTGGTTCCCATTTACCTTCATTTCTCATTTTTGCTCTTTCTTTTTAAAAAGGGAACGACGAGTTGGAATTCACTTATCAAGTGCTGTTGATTGAGCTTAATTTGAACTAAACCTGGAACATTGCTTTTAATAGAGAGAAACAGTCAGGAATTAATTGTGATGCTTGCTGGTATGTGATCCTCCTGCCAGTATTATGCATTCAGTGATTACCTATTACAGTTTTTTTTTTTTTTAACTAATTCTTCTGTGGTAATAAGCAAAATAGGTGAGAGCCATTTGGCTGACAGACATTTTTCACTCCTCTTTTCAATCAAAAAAGCAGCTGTGATTTTTTTAGGAGTTAAAAAAAACACCCTCTGAAATAGAAAAGAGGGCAATGGGGATTTCCTTTATCTTTGCACCTTGTTGTGATCAGATTATCTTCCCCACTTCATGTGGAAATTGGTTACTGCTAGAAAGAGGTCACCTATCTATCACTTGATATTCCGGCGGCGCAGCGATTTAATGCTCAAATCACACGCGCAAACATGCCCACAGAAGCGGGTCACGTATTCTGGTTAATCTTGATTATGTTCCGTACTCATGATATGTATTTGTTTGCTGAGTGCAATCAGATTTGATTTTCACAGACTGCTTCTCATTTTCAGAAGGGCGTCAGTGATTAGGATTCCAGCGCGTGCACTTATCAGGTTTATAAGCAAGGCCTGAAAGGAGAAACCTGATTGGTAATGCATACTTGAGCAGTATGGGATCAAACAAAGTTATTAGGTGGAACAGCATTGCCCCCAGCCTGTAAAGCCTGCAATTTGGAGATGGTGGGAGAGGAACATTTCCTACGCCCATGACACATCCAGTACTTTGGTGTACCTTACACATGTGTCATTGTCAGCTCTGCCACCTGAGGTATTATGAGGTAATGGTATTCTGGCTAAATTTGCTGAAGCTCTCATTTATATATTCGTTTACTGGAAAAATAAAGGGAAATGTGTTCACTTCCAGAACAGAAAGTTTCTGATAGTTTACTCACCCATATGTCGTCCAAGATGTGTGTGTCTTTCTTCAGTCGAAAAGAAATTAAGTTTTTGAGAAAACATTCCAGGATTTTTCTCCATAAAGTGGACTTCTATTGGCATCAGCAGGTTAAAGGTCAAAACTGCAGTTTCAAAGCAGCTTCAAAGGGCTCTACACAATCCCAAACGAGGAATAAGGGTCTCATCTAGCAAAACGATCGGTCATGTCTAAAAAAAAAAAAAAAAAAAATGTATATATCTAACCACAAATGCTTGTATTACACTAGCTCAACCTCGCACGTTACATAATCACGCATACATGACGTAGGCGGAAGTTTTTACAAACCGAACGTGCAAAGAAAGTCAAACTCCCTTTCAGTGTTAATTTCGCTGGTGAATAATTTTCATCATAATTTGCATTAACATTTTTTCACCAACAAAAACGAAACAAAAACTTATTTTGAATGACAAAAACTATGACGAAAAATTTATTGAGATTTATAGGAGACTATCGGTATGTATTAGTATCTGTGCATTCGGTTTTAAAGGGACAGCAGCCTAATTTAGTTACTATTGTCTGCGGCATTGATGTTAATCGAGCAACAAAAGAAAGACAGAAAATCACTGACTGCTCTTGACTGAATCACTTCAGTAGCCCTAATAATGATGGATCTTAATTCATTTATATAAATAAATATGTCTGCTTGAAAGAATGAGGGGAAAAAAAGTTGTTATAAAGAATGCATAATAAGCCTATATAACCACTGGCATTTCATTGAAACGTCCATGTTTTTCATTTCATGTTAATATAAAGGCATGTTGTGTGTCACAGCGTGTCTATCACGATAAAATCTTAATATCAAACCTATACAATGAGTTTGGTAATTTTAGAGAAATGCTTAATAAATGCATTACACTGTAAATAAACCCATTCGATTTTAGCCGACTAAATCTACTGTAGATTTCAATGACTAAAATCTTGTGATACTTAGTCGACTAAAACTAGACTAAAACAATTCAGTTGACTAAAATGTGAATAAAACTAAATGGCATTTTAGTCAAAAGATTATGACTAAATCTATATCAGAAATTGCTGACAAAATGAATACTGCTCTCAAAACTAACACTACTGTATGTAGAAAAATCCTGGAATGTTTTCCTCAAAAAATTAATTTCTTTTCGACTGAAGGAAGAAAGACAAAAAAAAATCGTGGATGACATGGAGGTGAGTAAATTATCAGGAATTTTTTATTCTGGAAGTGAACTAATCCTTTAAGGGTTAAATTGGTCAAATAAAATAAGGACATTGACATCCCATGTTTTAATTACTTCTATTAATTTATATTTATTTAAGAAAAATATATTATACTATTATACTATCCTTTTTATCACAAGCACATTTTTAAATCCTGAATTAAAATTTATTTTTATATTTTTGTGTGGCATAAACTTAAAAATGTCACGGTGATGCATCCATCCTGATATAATGAAGAAGAAAAATCCTAATTAAAATAATTAAATACTTTAAAAAAAGAAAGCCCAATGTGGTTTTATTTTTTTATCTTGAAAAATAAGTTGTTGTTTTAGAAAGTTATGCTTAAAATGATTGATTTATTTTTAGGTTACTGGATGACATGATTATTACTATTTTATTAGCAATACTACTACTACTAATAATAGTTACAATAAGGCGTGGAGCACCACTGCACATTGTCTGGAAAATACAAGTTAAAACAAGAGAGAAAGTTATTGAGAGCTACTTCAGAGAAGCTCATTTAAGGAGCACTGACCCAATATATTGTTGAAACTCGATTTGGTTTAATAGAGGAATGGCACGCTTTGAATTAAAAGCGCTGGCCATTGGACTTGGGGGCAAATTAACATAATGTTTTCACTAGAACTTAAAAGGATGGTTTAATTATGTTTTAATGAAACGTAAAAAAAAGTTGCCTGTCTTTCTGATTGCCAGTGGCCAGATGCTCTAATCAGTCTCTCCCCCTCCCCCCAATCAAAGAGCAGCCATAAATTCTTCTTTTGGGATAGACCTGCTGAGAGTCCGAATACGGATGTTAAACCCCTTGCAGCAGATATTAAACTCTCCGTTTGCAATAAGTCTTTAAATTAAATATGTGTACTTGACGGTAAGCCCTTGTGTGTGTGATTAATTCTATTACCTGCGTTCAAGACCCAAACCTAGAATTCCGGAGGACCTCATTAATGAGGTTTTTAATAAGGATTAGGGTGTCAGGGTACCAGTGCCTTTCAGAAAACGCTTACCTACCACACAAACAAATCTTATTATTCCTTCATTTGTTATTTTCTCTGGTGCAGTAGCAGTGTGGAGGAGACAAAGTGCTCCCTGTGGAGCCGGAATGAGTTTTCTCTGTAAAGGGGCGTTACCTCTCTGTCACAGCAGGCACAGGAAATGCGGAGGTAATGAACGGTGACAATGACACGCCATGTCGCCCAACCCACAAAACAGATGCTAACAAGAAAAGTGGCCACAGTCAGGGAATGATAAGGTGGCCAAAGACTTGCAAAATAGAAGTAAACTTTTAACTTTTAAGGGAATAGTTCACCCCCAAAGATTTGCCCATTATTTACTCACCCATGATGTTCCAAACCTGTATGAGTTTGAAAAAAAAAAAAATTTTTTTTCAAAGGATATTTAGAAAGCTCTAGAAGGACAGTTTATAGTGCCCATGTTGGTCTTTTAAAGGATTAGTTCACTCTTAAATTAAAATTTCCTGATAATTTACATCCAAGAAGTTTGTCTTTCTTTCTTCAGTCGAAAAGAAATTATGGTTTTTGAGGAAAACATTCCAGGTTTTTTCTCCATATAGTGGACTTCAATGGGCATCAGCAGGTTTAAGGTCCAAATTGCAGTTTCACTGCAGTTTCTAACGGCTCTACATGATCCCAGCTGTGGAGTAAGGGTCTTGTCTAACAAAATAATTAGTCTTTAAGAAAAAAGAAAAGAAAAAATTATATACTTTTTAACCACAAATGCCCGTCTTCCACTAGCTGTCCTTCGTCTGTTTACTTCAGTTCAAGAAAGGTTCCTTTTCTCCTCCAACTTTAAAATCGTCCGGCATTGTTGTTTTACCTTTTTCTTGCAAAAAACGCTTGACTTTCTTTGCAAGTTCGCTTTATAAAAACTGGACACTGTACTTCCGCCTACGTCACACGTGACCTTTGCAACATATTTACGTAACGGGTCACGTCGCAGACGCAGAGCTACTGCAAGACAAGCATTTGTGGTTAAAAAGTATATAAATTGTCATTTTTTTGTAAATTTGTAATCGTTTTTGCTTGATGAAACCCTTATTTCTCAGCGGGGATCATGTAGAGTCCTTTAAAGCTGCTTTAAAACTACAATTTGGACTTTCAACCTGTTGATCCCCATTAAAGTCCACTATATGGAGAAAAATCCTGGAATGTTTTCCTCAAAAACCTTCTTTTTGACGGAAGAAAGAAAGACATGAACATCTTGGATGACATAAGGTAAGTAAATTATCAGGAAATTTTAATTCTGGAGTGAACTAATCCTTTAAGAAACCAAGAAGTAGTCTATGGCAATCCAATACATATCTTCCTCTCTAATCAGCTATTAATTAGAGAACTGCTGCAACCAGATCATTTATTCAGTGGGTTGAAATTGAGAACCAAATCTATGAATCATTGAATCAAGTTCAAGCTAACTGACTCAGCGAATTAATCACAACAGCTCTCAAAACAACAGTTTACTGAGGAGGTAAATAATCAGTTATATATATATTATATATTTGTATTTTTAGGAATATATTGTTATATAAAGTATTTTTTGTTTCACACATGACAGTTAGTCATACAGGTTTGGAAAAACATAAATGTGAATAAATTATGACAGGATATTAATTTTTTCATCACTTCAACAACAATTTTGACAATTCTCCTCACCTCACCTATCATTCATTTTTTTAAAGAGGCTGAAGGAGAATATTTACATAATACGACATCAAATCTTTATTCACAGACAGAATCCTTATTATTAGAGCAAAATTATGAGGTGTAAGCCAGCATCATGAATATAGCCCCGAGCAGAACATATCCCAAAATGTGAAGATAACAATATGATGAGAAGCAAAATGTAAACACAAATAAACACCTCTTTGGCAGGAAGACAAAAGGCTTCTAGACGATTGTAAGAACACACAGCACATTTACAAATGAAAAATGGGTCACCGAGACAAATTTATGGATGGAAAGCTCATTATAGCAAAATTGTGCTTGGAAAAACTACCTCCCAAAGTGCTCCTTCTTGCAACCTTATAGATTTATTCTTGTCCTCAGCTGACAGTGATGCATATGTACCAAACGTTCTTGTAAACACACCAATATTTTCTTCTTTATTCACCAGCGAGTTCCTGGAATAAAAAGTTATTTGTTAAACTTGCTATTGATTGGGTTCTGATTTAATTTTCTAACACGCAAGCCAAGGCGGAGATGGTACAGAACATCCCATGCTCTCAATATGCTCGGCACAAATATATATGATCCGTGAAACGCGTATTACCTCTCACAATGTATCGCAAAATTTTACAGTGAATTATAGCTGGCACACAGACAGGTTATGGATTTTAGCCATCTTGAGCTCCTTAAGCCTGCTTTTCCTCTTCCCAAAAGCTGTCCTTGACACATGGAGCTCGGTAGAGATTGGTGACAAGCCTTTCACTTTAGTCTTAGCTGTAGCTGCGGCTCAGACGGGTTTAAGATGGCTGCCCTTTACTTTCCGTCCTGAGAGGTGCTGGAGAGCGAGACGGGAGAAACTGGCGCACCTCTCTGTGAGAGAGGACCTTAATCCGTCACCAGAAGATGCAGCTAGTGTCCTAAATCTGGCAAACGGCCACTCACGAATTAGAGTTAGCATGCCTGCAATAGTTAAATGTGTGTGTGTGTATGTTTGTGGGGCGTGCTAGTGAGATCCTGTCCCTCTGAGCACACTCTCATCTTCAATTATTTTAGCTCAGTCATCCTGAATGCCGCTGACAGGATTAACATTGCTCAAGCAAATGTCAGAATCACAAATGTCGCTCACGAAGCCAACGTTGTCTTTATTTACGCAAAACAATTTTAAAACACCAGAGAGCAACCGTTTTTTTGGCAGCGGGGTCACGCAAAAAAACTATGCAGTTGGCTGGACAAACAGAAGCGCAGAAGCGCCAGGCCAGCGATGGAAAATGTAGGGATTGTTTGATCAGGCAAAGATGCGAGAGCTGATGGCTGCCAAAATCCAGCGCCCGAAGCACTTGTGTTCCGTCACGCAAGAGGAAGCACAGCGCCTCTGAACGCCAGGTTTGTTAACGCTGCCTGAGAAATGCTTTCTGATGCGATCGTCAACCTTACCTCGTTGCTACTTAAAAAGCTGAAGTTTACACCGTAATGAATTGCCAAATAATCAGTTTTATCCTCGACATGTTTGTCTGGTCTTCAGACCTTCATAAGAGCTGCTAATTAATGCACCAGATGCTTAAAAGTGCCACTTTGGCCTGTCTAATTGGCTAACATACTTCCCATCCAAGCAAAGAGGGAATACCTATAGTAAGTTTCTAGGAAAACTACAAGAAAAAACACTTGAAACTCAGCTCAGATAGACGGGTTTCCCCTGAGTGATCTTACATCTGCTTGTCTTACTCCGTACAGGCATTATCAGCCAAGCAGCAGCCGCATGAAAGAAAACAAGCGTTTCCGTGCTGTTAATATTCCTGACTGAACCGGGATGCGTCTCGCCCATCCCCGGGATATTTTCGGCATATTCTGCAACACTGGGGTGTTTAAGTTGAAACCGTGTCCCCTGGACCTTTTGGTCCCTGCCACCCCAGGTTAGAGCATGTCACTTTTGTTCAGACGTGGCAGCGGCAGTTTGCCTCTGTGAATATCACTCGCGGGGATGTGAAGACGCCTGCTTGTGCCTTGTGAAAGAGGGAGCTGTCACTAAACGGAGGCAAACTTTCTGAGGATACTTCGGGGAGACACGGAGACCTAAAATGGCATGGTTCTTGTTGACACGGTAAACATATGCCACGTACTTGAAGATTAAACGATGGTTGCGGCATGTTTGAGCCCTTCAGCTTTAACAAGTTAAATATGATTAAATAACAACTCTGTTTGTGTCATCAACACTAGAAACAGGCTGACACTATAAATTAGCAGCCACCTGTGAATTCCTGGCCTTGTTAGCATTCTGCGATGCTTGCAAGAGGTTAGAATAATGTTGGCATATACTCTATACAACCTGTAATTTCATTGAAAGCTTCCTTAGGAATGCGTGGCCTGCTTGAAGATACAGTTTAGTCTTTGTGTACTGAGTGAAAAACAATATTGACTCAGAGCAAATGTAATTCTGTTATTCTAGTTTGAAGTAAAGAGACGTCCGTCACAGATAAGGCAGCTGCAGATAAAGCATGCCTGTTTGTTTTAAAGAAAATAAGATAAGACGTGCATTTAATTAGAACCTTAATATGGTCAGTACAGCCTCCGGCACTAAAATTTCTATGAAATCTTGATTAGTGGTTTACGATAACAACCTTCGCATTAATAATAAGATTGAATTAATAGAAATTAGCCCTGTTCACATGGAAAAAAAGCTACCCTGTAATGAGTTGTCAATCAAATGCATTGATTTTTAAAAGGATGCACCTAAAACTTTGAATCTGTGGAACGATTTTCTTTTGCAGGCTGTTAATGGACTCTGAGGCTTTAGAGATTCTTAGCAACATTTTCCATCTCGTTGGCAACAATGCCCATCGCACACGTTTCTGTGGTTGCGTCGATTTCAGTGGGCACTGAGCCCACAAAAACGTCAAGTTACCATGGTGAACGTTACCACAGAGATGCAGAACCTATGCACGTCTTATCGGCACGTTGATTCCATCAGTGTCCACCTCTATCCTCCCCTGCAGGGGAATAGCAAATTAAATAAAATGGCATGATGAATACATCAAAGCGGCTTGATTAAAAAGGAAAGGATTAACCAGAGTCTATATATAAGACTGAGGAATGATGGGAAAGACAATATCGCAATTTAACGGAATTACACTTATTGCCCTGACTGCAGAAGGGCCATGTAAATGATATTAAGGAGGATAAGCTTTTAAACACCTCTGAGACAGACTGCCGCTCTCACAGCTTCATTGGATTATCTCGCCATATCTGATGAAAAATGAGATATTCATGCTTTCATTGTAAAGACACAGGCACTGGCAGTTCAGTTTGGGCGTCTTTGCACGTGTGCCAGCTTGCGTCACGAATCACAACCCTGTGAACATATGCGCACTTTCACGCCGGATCACACCGACACCTACCTGAACAATCCATCATCATTGACCTAAAAACAACCGCAGAATGTGATGTGTGACAAAAAGCATTTAGTTCCCATTGACACCTGTGTGATCGCTAGTTGTGTGAGCGACAGGAACAGAGCCCTGCTTTATTTACCCAGCTGTGATCACCCCTTTTATCAAAGCCCCACGGAATAGCACCTGTGTGTGTGTCAGAGTCACATGTGAAGATGGCCATCAATGTCTCTCTCCCTCTTTACACGTGCCTTTCAGTCGATGGCTGATCCTCACGCTGGTGGGTAGACTCCACACAAACTGTTTTGTGACATAACACCGCGCTTCCTCTTATCTCTAACCAGTGCTCTGCCACGACAATGCCGTCGTCAGGAGAACTCCCGGTTGAGTATTTGCGCTTCCGCAAGTAAAAGCTTAGGGGGACTTATCTACTCATGCGTGATTACCATTTTAATAGGTTTATTTTCGAGTCGAGCTTTTGTGGTTTAAAAAGCATGTGAAAAGTAGAAAAACTCTTGGTTTAACAAAGCTCAGGCTAAATGTATGGCTCCTAAAAGAAGATATATTTATTCTTTATTCTTTCGTCTTGCTTGTTTCTATACATACAGTATTTTATATGTGGGGGGTTAATCAGCTACAGGCACTTTTGGCCCTGTTGAACGTTAGAATGTAAGAGCATTTTCACACTCTAGTTATTTTTCCGTCTTTCTTTTTTTCCCTGATATCATTAATGTGTTTAATGTGATAGAAATGGCAGTGGAAATTACCTTTTTATAGCTCTTTTGTCTGGCTAAGGCTAAATACATTTACTCTCGTAAATACACACACACACGTATATATATAAATATATAAGGGCTGGCAAACGATTAATCGTATACAAAATAAAAGTTTGAGTTTGCCTAATATATGTGTGTGTACTGTGTGTAATTATTATGTATATATAAATACACACAAATCAATGTATATATTTAAGAGAAGTATGTTATGTATATTATGTTATTAAGTCAAAATATTTTTATTTATATATAATATAAATTCTATAAAAATAAAAATAAATACATATACTTGTAAATATTTCTTTAATATATACATAAATGTGCTTGTATTTATATATACATAATAATTACACACAGTACACATACATCTATTGGACAAACTCAAACTTTTACTTTGTATGCGATTAATCGTTTGCCAACCCTAATATATATGTACGTATGTATATATACACACTGCCGTTCAAAAGTTTAAATTAGTAAGACTTTTTAAAGAAGTATCTCATGCTCATCAAAGAAGCATTTATTTGAACAAAAATACAGAAAAACAATCTGTAATGTTGTGAAAAATTATTACAAATAACAGTGTACATTTTATTACATTTTATGTAAACATTTTTTTACATTTTATTAAACTTTAAATAAACATCATTACTCCAGTCTTTAATGTCACATGATCCTTCAGAAATCACTCTAATATGCAGATTTATTATCAATGTGGAAAACATGAATATTATTTTTGGAACCGGTGATACTTTTTTGGGGGATTCTTTGATGAATAAAAAAAGTTGGGAAAAAACTACTGTTAAAAGGTTTAGGTCTTTTAAAGAATATTAAAAGGAAAGGAAAGGAAAGGATGTGACATATGGCCAAATATGGTGACCCATACTCAGGGTTTGTGCTCTGCATGTAACCCATCCAAGTGCACACACACAGTAGTGAGTAGTGAACAAACACGCACACACACCCGGAGCAGTGGGCAGCCATATTGCTATCGCTGCGGCGCCTGGGGAGCAGTTGGGGGTTCGGTGCCTTGCTCAAGGGACTCACCTCAGTCGTGGTACTGAGGGTGGAGAGAGTGCTGGTTATTCGCTGCCCCCTTATTTTCTGATCCCAAACTTTCAATCTCAGCCGGACCTGGGACTCAAACCCCCAACCTTTCGGTTACAAGCCCGAATCATTAACCATTAGGCCACGGCTGCTTCCACAATTTCACAATTTTACTATTTTACAGTTTTTTCTGATCCCAAACTTTTGAACTGCAGTGTGTATGTATGTACGTATATATACACACAGACACAAACAAACTTTTATTTTGCATGTGATTAATCGCATGTGACAGCACCATTATATATATATATATATATATATATATTTGTATTGTGCATAATGTATATAATACTACAATACAAATATTTCTCATATTTTTGCTTTTGTCAAAAATTTATTAAGGGTATAATTGTTAAGAGTGGTGAAAATGATGCCATGGTTGTAGAATTTGAATTATTTCTTTTTTTTAATATTAGAATAATTGGTTTTTACACAATAATGGATGTGGTTTATGTTTATTTCATTATTTGCTTAGATGATCAGAATTTAATATAAAATATAATTCATATTTTTATGATGGAACGTTTCATAGTTTAATATTGCAAGTCTGGGACCAGGAAAAATCAATAAAAGTTAATAATAAAGGGCATTTGAAAAGTAGCCAAATTAAATAATGAAGTTATTGTAAAACTCAAAGACCATTTTTATGCAACAAGAAAAAAAGTTTGTAATCTGTTAATTAACCCCTGGGACATAAACATACTTCGAGTTGAGGAAGCACTTGTTGAAAAGGTAGGAAACTGCTCGTTGTTTGTGTGCTGAATTTGATAAGTAAGGTTGTCTCGCAAACAAACAACCTGAATGGTGAAGTAGGCATCAGTCAATGTCATTCAACAAATAAAACCATTCTGTTACAATGCCCACTTTCTCCCTCCCTTTCTGCAAACCCAGACAGATACATATGAATATGTATTGGCCGTGTGATAATAAAAAAGCCAGGTTTTTCTTAAACAGCACTTTTTTTTTGACAGGGATGCTGGGTAAGGAACAATTGAACAGAGATTGTTTCCAATACCTGCCTTATTTTAGCCTCCCTATCCATCAATAAAACTAGAAGATGTCAGGATCAGATTGCACCTTATTTATGGAGGAAAGTTGTCACCGGATCTTGAAGAGGGATGACAATATCTTTGTGTAAATGTGTTTTTGTACAGTATGTGGGTGTGTGAATGTGGGTAGTATATGTAGCACCCACATGCAAGCCACAAGCTCAGTCTGTTATGTGGGAGCTGTTTGACAGGGAGGAAAAGAATACCACCACGCACATCCCACTCGCAGACACGCTTTCCTGCACAAACAAGCTCACCTGTTTATTCCAACTTACACTGACATACCTTCAAAGCTGAGGTGTGTTTTCTACGGCATCAGAATCACCAAATGCTATTGAAAAATGACTGTTTTCAAAGAGGTTTCCCTCAGAAAACTCTACCTGTCCCTTATTAGTCAGGACAAGCAGAGTGCCCCGCCCCCGAACTCACGCCACTGGCTGAGCTGCTGTTGCTGTGCAAGGCAGGTCGGAATTCTCAAACAAACAGAGCAATGTTTTGAATGCGCCACAGAGACACAGTGTTTACACTTTTCAGGGAAATCGCCCCACTAATGGCTTACTTTTAGTCGTCTCTGCTATTAGGCTGGGACGAGAGTATTTTAACATTGAAAAAATTACACACTTCAGCTTTAATTAACAAGCTGTGTGGTAGTCAAATGCGAGTCCTGTTCATTGCCTTGGCCTCCTTCGGGGGAGATATATCCTTTCTCTCTTTTTCTCTCTAGCTGTAATTTAACCAACGGGGGCACGATCATTGATGCCAAGCAACATGTCCTTGAATGATAATGAAAAGCCATGAAGCAGATGCAGAAATTCTAGTTTACAGTGTTGTTTACTCTGTAGGCACCTCGAATATCATAAACACATGCGCGCACATTGATTTTCCTTTCCTCCGATACCAAGTAAACAATGATGCATGAAATCATTTGTCGGTTTGTTTTCTCGGTATACGCCTAAAAGCTCTACAGTATCGTCTAACAAAAACGGGGAGAAAGGGGAGAAACAAACAAATAGGCTGCCGACAGTCACGGCCGTCATTCTGCCGTCAACGTGTGAGTCGTGTTAACTAGACGGTGAGCTAACAGAGCGCAAGAGAGCAGGAGATGAGACCGTACTTCATGCTCCTCACCTGTTTCCGTGACTGTAATTACAGTCTAACCATGTTTTTCCCTCTTTGCAGTCATTTTACAGACTCTTCCCTGTTTCTTTCAGCAAATCTTAGCCATGCCTCTCCAAGCCAGACACACAGACAGCATTGAGTCTAGGCAGCTGTCGCACACACACTGCAGACGAAGCCAGATGAAACAACATCAAGATCATTCTGTTAAGGGCTTATTTGATGCTTCTCAGCCTGCATGCTTGTTGTTTCCTTTTGTGAAGCGTCATTATCATGGTATGCCTCGTCAACATTATGTTAGCGTTGCACAGGAGAGAAGTGATCACAGAGGCAGATCTCAGAATTGGGCAATTTTCTGGTAAACATGTGCCGAATAAAAGGTGCGATGCTGCTGGTAAATGGAGATGAGTCTGTTTGCAGCATCGGAAGTGTTGTATTTGTATCTGCGCACGGGAAGACTACAGATGTTGGGGTAAGACATAAAATAAAAAATGCTAAGAAAGAGTTAGAGAGATGGAGAGAGAGATTAGAAGATGTCTGAAATGCTTTAGCTGAAGGGCAGCTGGTTCTTCTACACATAGATGCAGAGCACACTGCTACTTTTGGAAGCTCTTACTGTTTCGCATAGATCTCACAGTAAGAGTCTAGTCAAATGCCTTCGCCTTTTCCATACGGTCCCATAGCTCAGTGGGGATGTGACATAAATGTCAAGACTGTGTTATCTGTGCGAGCGCAGGCACCAGTGAGCTCTGGACAGACCCGCCCTGTTATCCCTATTTTTCTTCTTCTTCTTTCTTGTCCCTATCCCCCCTCCCTCTTTCACTTGCTCGTCTTTTTCTGCATGAGGCTAATTTATAACATTTCTGGATATTCTGCTTTCTAATGCTGAGTCAATCTCTCTGTGAAAATGACATAATGATGGATGGAAACAGTATTATAAATGCCACATCTGTATTCTAAATGAGTTGGCATGACATGTCAAGCAGTGACAACGCTGTCGTGCAGTGTGACATGCTCCTTCTAAAACTATTTTAAACATTTTCTACTTCCTGTATAATTAGATAATGCTGTTTTCATGATGTTATATTAGTTGAGAGATTACATGGAATATTTGGATTCTTAAAATTTATTTGTCATACAACAGGACTGTCCCAGTTCACATTTTTTCTTCATACAATTAAAATGTAATATAATGGGATCCATGACATATGTGACCCTGGACCACAAAACCAGTCATAAGTCACACAGGTATATTTGTAGCAATAGCAAACAACACATTGTATGGGTCAAAATTATTGATTTTTCTTTTACGTCAAAAAAAAAATCATTAGGATTTTAAGTAAAGATCATGTTCCATGAAGATATTTTCTAAATTTCCTACCGTAAATATATCAAAACTTAATTTTTGATTGGTAATATTGCTAAGAACTTCATTTGGACAACTTTCAATGCAATTTTCTCAACATTTTTATTTTATTATTATTATTTTTTTTTTTTGCACCCTCAGATTCCAGATTTTTGAATAGTTGTATCTCAGCCAAATATTTTCCTATCCTAACATCATTATACAGCTTTGAGATGATGTATAAATCTCAATTTCAAAAAATTTACCCTTATGACTGGTTTTGTGGTCTAAGGTAATGTTCTATTGTGTGTGAGTAAATGATTACAGTATATTAATTTTTTGGTAAACTAAACTATGCTTCGTTTAGTTTTATCAAAACTCTTACGTACCTACAATAATAAAAATCCACCCACTCCTTTGTTTAATCCCTATAAATCACAGTGTCTCAGAATAAGCCGTTCGCAGAATCTGTACCAAGTGATGTCACATTTTACAGGCCCCGCCCACTGCTGTTGACGGACACTGTCGTATTAGCAGAGACCCCGCCCTGAATGAGCCACACACAATCCGCCATGTCTATCTTCATGCTAGAGCATTTAAAAGCAGCATTCAAATAAGAACTGTCTTATTAAAGCAATAGAAGTTATTCAGTCCTGAACAGGGAGTGATTTTCTGTTTTTATTTTATTGTTTGGGTCATATTAAATGTGCAGTATAGATCTTGTATATTACGCTGTTGTCACTTTCTTTTCCAGCTGTTTACCTTCACAGACATAACTGACTGTGTAACTCGTGTGTTTTTAACATGAACTTATTTGACATTTGTATTTGACAGTTTAAGCGCAATAAGACATGAAAGTGAACTTAGCTTAGTACTCGCATGCTGTGTGACTGCTTCAAATGTGTGCGCATTTAGAAAACCGTATATCAGAAGTTTAAACTGATGGCTTTAAAACGCATGATTTCAGCTAGATAGATATGATAATCAAATCCAAAGAGATGTTTTTTAGCAGAGCTATATTCTCGAATATAGCTGGGAAACAGCAGCTCATTTGCATTTAAAGAGACATGCACAAAAACAGCGTGTTTCTGCTTCTATTTAGAAAAAGCATTCTCAAAATTATATAATAAATGATCTGAGCTGAGCTTTGAGCTGAAACTTCACAGACACATTCTGGGGACACCTGAGACTTATATTACATCTTGTAAAAAGAGACATAATCGGTGCCCTTTAAAATGTCCTTTATTCCTGTGATGGCAAAGCTAAATTTTCAGCAGTCATTACTCTAGTCTTCACTGGCAAATGATCCTTCAGAAATCATTCTAATATGCTGATTTAGGGCCAAAAATATTTCCTATGATTAGCGATGTGGAAACAGGTGTGGCACTTAATATTTTTATTGAAACTGTAATGTGTGTGTGATGTTCTAACTTTATGTCCAATAAAATAAGAACATCATTTACATATAAAATCTGAAAGCTGATATTTCTGTACAAAAATGTTAAACATTTTTCTTCTTTTTCAGGTGTAAAGAGGGTTACCGTGGACTTCGTTGTGACCAGTTTGTCCCGAAGACAGACTCCATCTTATCAGACCCAAGTATGTGTTTTTGTCACCGTTTTCTTTGAGGGAAAATATGAGGGAATCGTTTTAATATCATGGAATACATGGATACAGGAAAAATGAATGTGGTTTGGATAAACACAAAGTTATTGAGTTATTTTCATTCCTACTAGAATGAACAACACAAAGCCCTTCGGCAACAAAATGCTTCATGATACAGCAAGCCAAAGATGAGAGAACATAATTTACTTGTTGTTTACTTGCTTTCCGGTCTTAGTTTTAGAAGTTTTCTGCCTCTCTAGCATCAGGTGAGTCTCTTAGCCTCCAGGGCTGAGAGTTCTCTGGCGTTTTCTCAGAACCGTGTATTGCTTAAGTAGTTAATTATACCTCTCGCTCTAAGTGCTGAAATTGCCGTCACCCTACAATGCCACGCACTCATGAAAATCAGAAAGCATTTGCATATGCTATTTTCTCTATGGGAAAGCTGATCTCTAACTTGTTTAGCTTGACAGATATAGTGCGTAACCCGTTCACTTTCATTGTCCTGCTACACAATGTGATTGCAGATTCTAACAAGGCTCAAAGTGGCTACGAAATGTTATCAAGTGACCATTTTTCATGAAGAGTACATTTCCCCTGCCATTACCAAAGTCCCTGAATGAAAGTAATTGCTTTGCTAATTTTAGGTCGATGCTAAAGTCATTAGCCATTTCTGTGCTAGATGAGCGTCTCACAGGTTAAAAAAAGGACAGTGGAGCACAAGTAGCCAAAGGGAAGATCACAGTCACTGAAAAAGCTGTCAAAGAGAGATGTTTGCCACCTTATAGGTTGGTATTGGAGAGATTTGTGAAACCTCACAAAGCCCTGATTCATAAACCCTTCTTCCTGTGACTCAACTTTCTGAGAGCTATTATACCGATATGAAAGGAAGTCGAAGCCTAGGAAGGAGAAAGCGGAGAAAAGAGCTGTCCGGTGCACAGATGAATCTGCAACGAGGCTGTTTCTCAGAATGGCTTGCGTTGTATGAATTGTCTAGCTTTTGGGGAGTGATCTTTTACAGCGAGCGAGACGGCAACCTAAACTCCCATTTAGTGCACTTTGAGTTGCTGACCCCACTGAGTGGCTGGTAATGGGATCTCTCTGTAGCCTTTCTGCCAAGGCCCACTTTGTGTCCCTGATACTTCTCTTTCATATCTGATTTTCTCAATGAGAGCATTCATATCACAGCAATCCATCATGCCCTGAGATGGAGCCCTCATCTCTTTCAGTGCCATCATCTTCTTCACGGATACACCTACACAATCCTGCTGGTATTGCCTCCTCCACCCTCCTGTTGACACCGTTTAGCATTACAGCAATTTTAGGCAAGTGCTGTTGCAAATCTGCTAAATGTGGGTAAAGCTTTCAGCATCTATAGTTTTTGTTTCTTTTTTTTCAGTTAATCCAGATTACACTTGAATTACAATCCATTCCTGCCATAAAAACAAAAACAACAGGCTTTGGAGAAGCCCGCATGAGGAGCAATCACAGTGCTCAATATCTTACGCCAAATTATGGCCTTTACTATTTTTTCTTAGGCTATTTTCAATGTATCTTTATTCCGCCCTGTAGAGGCCACTGTTTGTTTTTTCCCATTTCTAGTTTGAGCTTGATGTGTATGGCCCAGTGCATCTTTATTCACTTAACCCACCAAATGAGGCACAAATCACCCCCTGGGGGTGGCTTGGCTTTATCTGCCACCTAGTCTTTTGTCCCCTGAGCTTTTTCACAATCTATCTCTGCTCAACACACCAGCACAAATCATCCGTCGACCGTCGTTTTTGTCTCCGTATCGACTACCACATAAGAGATGCTCCAAAGAGCCTTGCTTCTGCTTGGCCCCCAGCTCCCTAGCATAAGAAAACACTGCGGGTCAGCGTCTGCAGAAACCCCACTGCTCAATATGAGGAATTTTGCCTGCACTGTATGAGCGGAGGAGGTGTTAGAAGAGTAGTTCACCCAAAACTGAAACCATTTTCTCACCTTTATGTTGTTCTAAAGCTGTATGAATTTCTTTCTTCCACAGAACACAAAGGAGAAAATTAGTTTTTATGCTCTTTTGGGGACTGCTGTTTTCAAGCTTTAAAAACGATGCATAAAAGTAGCATCGAAAAGTGGTCCGTATGTATTGCGCACTATATTCCAACTAGGCCTGGGCTATATGGCCAAAAAATTATCACAAAATGTTGCATGTCAGTCAAAATCGATAATTAGCATAATTAGCACAATCAATTTAAAATCTTTATTTCTTTTAAGTTTTGTTCCTAACTGAAAGTTGTAGAAACCAAACCTTAATTGCAGTTTTAAACTATTCTTCATGGTCAGAACATGACAAACAACAAGAACATGACATGTTTTCCTTAACAAAATAAATATCTTATTATAAAAATGAATTTCTTGGTTTCTGTATGTTCTAATGACTGATATTGTTTCAAATCATGAAACAGGTTTGTGTTGCTTGACTTTGATGACTCGAATCTTCAGCACAGTTTGCAGTGCAGGGTGCAATATTAATAATATTACATTTTTGTCTCTTAGAAATGCACATTTGACTGTAGCCTGATTAAGGATGCAGATATAAATTTATGTTCATTATCACAAACATTAACAT
>JAHKKF010520906.1:0-10477 GCA_019740295.1 Labeo calbasu | reverse complement strand
GGATGGATGGATAGTCAAACTGTTTGAAGGAGGTATTAGTTCATTATGGTTGTATGTTGATATATTATAACAGTATTGTGCTATTAAGAAACATACACATCAAAAGTAGGACAGTACTCTCTAGTGTAAGTGTCTGTAAGTGCTAAAGTGCTCTAGAAGGAGATCTTGTTCTCAAGGTGATTAAATAGTTTCCATATAATCCACAATGTCACACGCAGCTCTCAGGTGTGGGATTGTGGGAACTGAAAGACGATTCCTGCTTTCAGTATCATGAGCTCTGATGAGACTTCTAGTCATTCAAGATAAACACTTAAAGAGCTCTGTTTCTGAAGTTTTGCTTTTCTGTGTCGCATTTGCTATCGCTCAAGGTAGAGTGAACATAAACCCAGATCTTACTCTATTACTCTTGTGGTGAGATGCTTTTTTAACAAGGTTAAGTGCACTCTGTGAGTGCATTCGCTGTTAGAGTGGAGCTCAAGCTCGGCCTCACTCCGTTCACATGTCTCTGCAGCAGAGGGTGAGCCGCGGGTTGGCCCGTCGCTCTCTGCAATTTCGTAGCGATACCACCGCCAAGCTCGCCTTTTGGATGGCACGGCCCATCGAAGACTTTGCCAAGTCATTTATTAAACATGGCAGGAGCCTATCACTGGCCCACATTGCTTGTGCTCTCTTCCTGCCATGTGCGGAAAGCTCTGACGCCCCTTCTCCCCGGCTGGGTGTGCAGGCATCCTGTATTCTCAACAAATCCTCTTGTTTTTTTCAAACGCTAATACGCTGAGACTACAAAAGCAAACAAGTGACTTAAATAATTCATTGTGCTTTGCGAGATATACATAAGGGATAAGGTGCCGTCAGCCAGTCATTATTGCAGAATAAACCCAGACAGAACGATCAGAACCAGACATGAAGCTGATTACACGACTACTTAGCAAATAAATAAATAAATGGATATAAAATATTGATTTAAGTTGAAATTTTTCCATTATATGAGAAGGAAGAGAGTGCACGGGCATTTCTAACTCACAGTTTATTGCTGTATATATATTTGTGTGTATTTACATTTGTGTATATTTATATATATCAATAATTATTCATATATTAACACATTTAATTGTTTTTACATTTATACATTTTTTAAGGATAATATAAGTACATTTATGTTCGAGCATGAAAAAATGAAATTTAAATGAAAAAATATGTTAAAAACTACCTCTTCCTCTGAGGTTTTCCATTCATCCATCCGCCCATCCATCCATCCACATCTTAAGTTATTATCCTCCATCCATGTCCGAGTTCATCCTTGAGGTTTTTCATCCATAGACCCATTCATACATCCACCCATCCACCTTCAAGGTTTTTATCCAAACATCCATCCATCCATCTATTTGCCCATAAATCTATTCATCCATTTACCCATCTATCTTTAAGGTTTTCCATCTTCCCGTCCATCCATCCACCTTTGAGGTTTTTATCCATCCATCCTTGAGGTTCATCCACACATTCATACATCCACCAATCCACCTTTGAGGTTTCCATCCATCCATCCATCCACCTGCCCGCCCATCCATTCATCCGCTCGCCCATTTATCCATCTGCCCATCCACCTTTGAGGTTTTCATCCATCCATCCTTGAGGTTCATCCACACATTCATACATCCACCAATCCGCCTTTGAGGTTTCCATCCATCCATCCATCCAACCACCCGCCCACCCATCCATCCATCTGCTTGCCCATTTATCGGTCCACCAACCCATCCATCCTCGAGGTTTTTCATACATCCACCCTTCCACCTTTGACTTTTCCATCCATCCATTCATCCGTCCGTCCATCTATCTACCCATCCATCTTTAAGGTTTTCCATTCATCCATCTACCTTTGAGGTTTTCATCCAATAAATTGTTGAGGTTTTTCATCCATACACCTATTCATACATCCACCCATCCACCTCTGAGGTTGTCCATCTGTCCATCCATCCGCCTGTCCACCCATCCTTCTGCCCACCCATCCATCCTTTGAGGTTTTCATGCATTCATCCATACTTGAGGTTTATCGTCCATACATCCATCTAGCCGCCCGCCCACCCATCCTTTAAAGGTTTTCATCCATTTATTATCTATCGTTGAGGTTTTTCATCCATCCACCCACTCATACATCCACCCATCCATGTTTGAGGTTTCCTTCCATCCATCCGTCTGTCCGTCTGCCTATCTGTTTATTCATCCACCTTTAAAGGTTTTCATCCATCCATCCATCCATCCATCCATCCACCCATTCATCTACCCATCCACCATTCATATATCCATCCATCCACCTCTGAGGTTGTCCGTCCGTCCGTCCGTCTGCCCATCCATCCGCCCACCCATCCATCCTTGGGTTTTTTTATCCATCCATCCATCCTTGAGATTTTTCATCCATCCACCCATTCATACATTCACCCATCCACTTCAGAGGTTTACCAACCACCCATTCGCCCTTCCTTCTACCTATCCATCCATCCACTCATCTGCCCATCCATCCATCTTTAAGGTTTTCCATCCATTCATCCACCAATCCACCTTTGACTTTTTCATTCAACTATCTATCCATCCATCCTTGACGTTTTTCATCCATCCACCCGTTCAAACATCCACCCATCCACCTCTGATGTTTTTTCATCCGTCCGTCCTCTTTACTCACCTCAGAGGTTTTCCGTAAAGACAGATAAAATGCGAGGAATGCAAAAGGCTGATTCAGAGTGTTTTCTGTTCTGTGTAATTACCTGAAGCGGTGTTAACTAATTACAGACACGTTCAGATGGAAAAACACAAATAAGAGATGTGTGCAAAGGCAGGTAAATGTAAATTGGTCAGATTGAGAACGCACAATGGCCTATAATTAGTTGTTATTGGGGTTGATAGGCAAATTTCGGATGAAAGAAACTGCAACGTCAGGCCCTCGACAGACGCAAATAAATGGCTGTAAATTCGAACGTTTTCAGCATAATGGGTAAAGCAGGAGCGAACAAGTAGAACTAATGCCTGGAGTTATAACTGAATCCACGTCTGTGAGGCGAGTGAATAGGTTTTTAATTTAAGATCACAGCAGTGCCACTTGAGAACTGAAGAACATTTCTCAAAGACGTCTCTTCAGGCAGAGCTGTGCTAATTGAATAGGACGAGATGTAAAAGTTTGTGGCAGTTCATGACAGGGTCACAATTTGGCAGTGAAGTAGCCTGCTCTTTATATTGAGGTAAACATCCACAGAACGCCAAACGCACCGTGTCCTCAAGGATTCTGGGCTGTTTCAATCCTACGCTTGAGTCATGATGTTGTTTACCACAGATTTGTCCTTCAGTCGTACAGTATTGCGCTTATAATGAAAGTCTACAAGGCAAGTTTTTTTGGATTAACACAGACATATATTGTTCAGTGAAAACAATAAATGTTTTTACTTGAGCTGTGAAGCCAAATTTTCCTTTTACAACTTCTGGTTTTGTGATACCAAAGTAATTTCTAAAGACCATTGTTTTTCTGTGCTGACTCCAAGCTAAATTAACTGTTTTTTTTTGTTTTTTTGTTTTTGAGAGAGAGAGAGATTGGATGTAACTTTGCTCAGACAGGGTTGGAAAGTGATTCTATCTCTTTAAGAGGTCGTGAACCAGCCAGTGCTAGCAGGTAACTTTCTTCTTGGTTTTACATGTACATTTACATACAAGTGTTATGGTTATTCCTGCAAATGAATATTGCAAGTTGTACACAATTTTTCTTTGCGCAGCAAGCTTGTATGTAAGGCTTCCATTGTACTGTAAATATTTTCCTGAAGAATGAGTCAACATTCTTGAGTTAACAAGTACAATGAAGTTAACAAGTACAAAATCTTAAAGATGACCTATTTTAATTTAGTGCAAAATTATAACTTGAACACAGGGAAGTTTAAAGAAGCATTTTTCATGCATATTTAATACAGTTCAAGTGCTTAACCACGCAAAAAAAAAGAGACCAAGGGAAAAACATTAACAATTAAAAAAAATAAATATTAATAAGGAGATATGTTAGTAAAAGTTTAATTAATTTAATTAAGCATAAATTAAAAAATAAGTTTTTATTTACTTTTTTTGTGATGTTGAAAGAAAAACTGAAAAGAAAAGCAGATTCTTTTACAAAATAAGCATCTATTTTTCATGCATATTAGTGCTTTACAAAGCAAAATCAACAGACCAAAAAAAAAAAAAAAAAACTTGAGTCATTTAAAATTCTATCATAAATATAAATAAGAAAAGACAATATGTTAGTGAAAGTTTTTAATTAAAAAACAAAAAGCAAGCATAACATATAAAAGATGTTTTTGTGATTGTTTTTTTTTTTTTTTGTTCACTTTTTTATGGTCAAAGGAAAGAAAACCAATGCATTAAGTACAATAAAAACTTAAAAGAAATGCATTTTTTTTAAATACAAAATATGCATGTATTTTTTCATGCATATTTTATACTATTCAGTGCTTTACAAAGCAAAATAAACAGTCCAAAAAGTCATTTAAAAATTCTATCATAAATATAAATATGGACAATGTTAGTAAAAGTTTAATTTAAAAAACAAATAAATAAAACAAGCAGAATATAGGCTACAAAAGAAGTTTCATTGTGTGACTCTTTTTTTTGTTTATTTTTTATGATCCAAGGAACAAAACAAATGCATAAAGTGCAATAAAAACTGCAAATTTCTTCAAGTGGAGTCCAACTCTTCACGTAATGGAAAAGTTGTGGCCTTTAAATGAGAAATCCAATAAGCGACTCACTGACTCTTTCCAATCCGGTGATTTTTACTGTGGAAGGGTTCAATTTGTGAACTGATGCATAAGATAATCTTTGTTTCCTGTGAAAATTGCCTTTTTGTGATCCCAAAGTCTATCCTGTAATCTGCGGCTCTTACAGAAACAGTGATTCAGATACCGCAGCCTGTAAGTGACAGATGTGCTCTCACAGTTTATGAAGGATCTGATGGAATATGTGCGACTGTATTTGCCGGATACTCGAGTGGTTTTGGCTGATGGCTGAGAACTCTGGGGTTTAATACGTGTCTGACTCAAGGGTCATTTCACTCAGGGTGTCTTGACTGCCTATCTGTGAAAGAGGCGCTCTGGACTTCAAGGCATAAAAGCCCCTCGTAAAGGTCATCGCAGAGGCAGAGTCACGGGCCCATGAGGCAGCAGACGGCATGTAGTGGCATGCTTTTTTTTACATTTAAAACTAATGCGTCGCTGCTGAGTTATATATAATGCTTTTCCAAACCTATATGCTATTTTGCTTTGCTTTTCTTTGCATATGCTTTGTTCTGTGGAGCAGAAAATTACATTTTATGGTGCTTTTGTATTTTTTGGAGCTTGATGGATGAACAAATAAATAAATGGACATGAAATATTGATTAGGTTTTTCTTATTTTCTTGTAGAAGTAATTTTATTATATAGAAAGCTGCAGAGTTCTGTAACTAACTTGCCTTTTGTTATTAGTTTTTATTGTTTATTTTATGTTTATTTCATTTCATATTTTTTATCATTTACTGCAGTACAAATAGTTTCATAATTAGTTTTATTTATTCACACACACACACACACACACACACACATATATATATATATATATTAATGTTGTTGCATGGAAAAGAGCTGCACAAGGAACCTTGAACCTTTTTTTGTGTTCCACTTAAGAAAATAACATCACGTGTTTGGAATTACATCATTTTGTGCACAAACACTCTAAAGAATAACAGACTGGCAGAAGAGTTGTTAGTGAATCCTACCACAATATGTAGATGCAATGATTCATATATATATTATAGGAAACATAGATAGAAAAAGATTTATTTGACATTGTAAAACAAATTATTTTTGTATGTGGTGCTTTAGGGCATAATAGAAATGGAAATGACAGATTTGCTTCAAGTTGATGCGATACGGCCTTATTTTTTTCCACTACGTTTCGCAGTTAAAATAAAAAGTGGGTCAGCCTGCTATCGGAAATGAGAAACATTTGTCATTTACCTGTCAGAAAGGAAAAATCATGAATGCATACAGCACTGCACAAGTTCAGCTTTGCACTTACACTTTTTGTTGATGTGTAGTTCATTCCCTACCAAATCGAGACGGCATGTCACAAATCGCAGTTGGCTTAATCTAGTTAGGTGCTAAAATCAAAGCGGTCACCTTTACGTACACCTGCACTGGAGGGAAGGCTGAGTAAATTAGCATTCACACTCGTTCCGTGAAGGACTTGAAGCCTCAAAAGTGTCAGATTGTGCATTTTAATTCTAGCAAAAACAGCTCATCAGGAAATCCATTAAGAGAAGCCTCTCCATGTCAAGTCGGTCGGGTGTCACGCACTTCCCAGCCAGACAAAATAGCGCCGGATCGCTCTCCCAGCGGTTAATTCCAAAGCCTAACATCAGTAAAAACCTCTCTTTTTGCTTCTCTATAATTACACAAATAGACTTGATTGCATTTGACCAACAACTTTTCCCGCTGCTTACTGTTAATATAGGTTAAAAGCATCTTTTAATGCATTATTGTTGCATTATAAATTTGTTTTCAAAAAAGACAGCCGTTTAGACAGCAGCTTCTATTGTTAGAAGTGTATTCTATCTCTCTTGAAGCTCACCCAAGCAAAACCCAACAGTGAGCACCCACTTTTTCAGTGGCCTTGGTTACTGTAGTGTTTTTCCCATTTATTTTCTCCATTGGGATTTTTCTCTATTAGGAGTTTTGAGCCTTGAACCAAACCAACCAGCTCTTGGAAACTTTTAAACTTTGATATGAAATAAAAACATGTAAGATAGGAGCAAACAAGTGCAAGATGGTGCATTTAAAGTTCTTTATATAATGCAATAATTTAACAATACATTATGAAATTTTGTATAGTATGTATATTCTGAGTGGAAATCTGCTAAGGGGTAATAATGGAATAATGGAATAACAGATTTTAAGTGTTTTTTTCACTATTATTTATCAGGATCTGCATTTTCCAAATTAAAAATAATATTTAAAAAATAATATTATAATATTTTGTTATAAGAGATAATAAAAACAAAAAAATAACTTGATTTTCAACATTTATTAAACATTTAATAATTCATTTTATAATTTTGTACTTTTCAGTCCTGAGTTAAATCTATTTTTTTGGTCTGTTTCACCTGTTAAAAAAAAAAAAAATGCCAAAAAAATTAAAAAAGATAAATATGATTTTAAAAAATGGTTTAAATAAAATATTGTGTTATAAGAGACAATAAAAACAAACAAACAAACAAATTGGATTTTCAGAACTAAACATTGAATAATTTTGTTCTTTTCAGTTCTGAGTTAAGTTTTTTTTTTTGGCCCATTTTACCTGTAAAACAAACAAACAGACAAACAAACAAACAAACAAACAAACAAACAAAAACAACAACAAAAACCCTGCTTAATAATGTTTTTTTTTCCCCAGCCCTCATTAATAAAATTTAAATAAAATTAATAGTAATTTAATAGTAATTATAGCTATTAAGATTGATGTTGTTTTGAATTGGCCAAAAAAAGGTAAATATGATTAAAAAAAAAAAAAGACAAAAACAAACAGCAAAACAAAAACACACAAAACAAAACAATGGGTTTAAATAAAATACTTTATTATAACACAAAATAAAAACAAAAAATGAACTCAAATTTTAAAACTAAACATTTCATAATTTATTTACTAATTTTGTACTTTTCAATCCTGAATTAAATCTAATTTTTGGTCCATTTTACCCATAAAATTTTAACTGCTTAATGTGTGTGTGTCTGATTGATGTGGTTTTGAATTTGTCCAAAAAATAGGTACATATGATTTAAAAAAAAAAAAAAAGTGACATGATTTTTAAAAAATAAAATATTTTGTTAGAAAACACAATAACAACAACAAATGAACTTGATTGTATAATTCTTGATTTAATAATTAATTTAATAATTTTGTACTTTTCAGTCCTGAGTTAAATATTTATTTTTGGGCCAATTTACCTGTAAAACCCCCTGCTTAATAATGTGTGTGTGTGTGTGTGTGTGTGTGTGTGTGTGTGTGTGTGTGTGTGTGTGTGTGTGGTTTTTGTTTTTGTTTTTGTTTGTTTTTTTTCCAGCCCTTGTTAATAAAATGTAAAAATGTAAACAAATTTAATAGTAGCTAATAAGACTGATGTGGTTTTGAATTGGCCAATATATATATATACATATAAGCACATACCATTGCTTAGCAAATTTCAGAGCTTATGCAGGTCTATCTTGAAAGGTTCAGTTATTTTTAAGAACCTTTTTTCTCTTTAGAAAAAAATGAATGGAATATTACGTCTGAAACCCAACTGTGCTCCATTTCTCTGTATTTGTTATGTAAACAAAAGACTATTAACCCAGGGAAAGAATTACTTTTCTTAGAATAATGAGGTGTAAGTCTACTTACTAATTTACTGAACCTTTGCTTTAAGTTACTTGTGATATAAGAAGACCCTTTCAGTCTCAGTAAATTGTTAATGATAAGTGAGATGCTGTCCAAACATATAGAACTGTAAAAAATGGATTCCAAGAAAAATACGTAATTCCTTCACTTAAAACCATGATTTTAATGCAAAAATCAAATTGAATATTAGAATCTTGTATGTGATAATGAGTGGCGAAGAATTTGATCTTTTGTTTAATTAAAAACAGTCTTTACTGAAAAGGCCTTTCCATTTTAAAATACATTTAAATAAATGCTTTTTTGAAATGTTTGAAAAGTATATTTCCTCCTGTGATCTGTCAAAATGTTTTCAAGATTTCACATCACAAAACCAGATTAAATCCATTTATTTCTCATAGCCAGTGGATTTAGAATCCATCACAGTTGTTTGTAATCCATCATTTAGATGTAGCTCTTTTAGGCCACGTGTGTCTAATTCAGTTTGCAGTGACGGTGGGCTTTTATGAACAGAAGGGACGGAGCCAGTGTCTGGTCCAGCGTCCCCGGTGGCTCCCATCAGCAGATGTGTTTGTCATCACGCTGAAATGTAGCCTGATGTTACATAAACTTCCAAAAATCTGTCTGCTGCTGTGAACTAACAGGTTGCCTTAACTAACCTGTTAAATTTCACAGAATGCATGAAAATGTGCATGAAAAAATGAGAGAAGAGAGAAAAGAAGACCTGGAGGTCATATCATCTCTCTTTCTTTCTCTCTCTCTTTCTTATTTTTATTTTTTTTTTTAAACCAGTTTAATTTTTTTTTTTTTTTTTTTAGTGTTTTGAATAAAGGCTGCATTTATTTGGTAAAAATACAGTAAAGGGAGTAATATCGTGAAATATTATTACAATTTTAAATATTTAATTTCTATTATAATATATTTTAAAATATAATTTATTCTTGTGATGCAAAGCTGAATTTACAGCATCATTACTTCAGTCTTCAGTGTCACATGATTCTTCAGAAATCATTCTAATATGCTGATTTGCTGCGAAAGAAACATTTCTGATTATTATCATACAAACATATGAAGTTTATTTGCAAAAACAGATAACTCTCAAATCATGTTTTTTCATTGTGCATTCCAATTAATCTCAATCAAACTGCAGTTGAGTAATTTTAAGTAAAAGTAACAAAAACAAATACGGCTAACACAATAAAACACAATTAAAAATGCTAACATAATTTAAAAAAACATGATTTTTGAACATTTAAAAAAAAATGAGTTGTCTGTTACTGCAAATAAACTTTTCATATATTCATGTTATTATGCCATTTTTTTTTTTTTTTTTTTGCTGATTAATATTTTGTAGAAAACCATGATACACTACCATTTTTAAAAATAATAATAATAATTATAATAATAATTTATTATAATTATTGTGTTTTTTATTTATTATTATTATGATCTATTTACTTATTTATTATAAATAAAAAAAAGTCTGTAAAAATGCATTAAATTGAACATAAAAAACATTTATAATATTATATATTTTCTGAATTCTGAAAAAAAGTATCATGGTTTCCACAAAAATAATAAGCAGCAAAAACTCTTTTTAACAAAACACTATTAATAAATGAGTGCCAGTAATACATTTGTGACCGTGGACCACAAAACCAGTCTCAAGTAGTACAGGTATATTGTAGCAATAGCCAACAATGCATCATATGGGTCAAAATGATCAATTTTTCTTTTATGCCAGATATCATTAGGATATTAATTAAAGATCATGTTCCATGAATATATTTTATACATTTACTACCGTAAATATATCAAAACTTCATTTCTGATTAGTAATATGCATTAAGAACTTCATTTGGACAACTTTAAAAACGATTTTCTCAATATTTTGATTTTTTTGCACCTCTCGATCAAATATCGTCCTCTCCTAACAAACCATACATCAATCAGTGTTTCCCCTATCATTATATTAGGGGGGCGCCCCACCCCCCCAACGGTACCTCCCGCCCCCCTTGAAGGTCAAGTTAATTTTATTTTCTATAT